>OW679197.1:145190006-145435077 GCA_940337035.1 Agriotes lineatus | reverse complement strand
TTATACTAACAATTTCATTTCTATGATTTGTGTGACCGGATGCTTGAGAGGCATACAGTAACTTTAATCGATCGACTAACTCGTTCGGATCATCCCAGTAAACATAATCCATCGGTTTATTGCTAACTTGTTTATACATTTGCTGCATACCTTTACCAGAACGCTTTTTAACTCTTAATGGCACTGATGAAGACGAGGGTGATGATGACAGGTTAGATTTTATAAATTTCTTGTATTTCGTTTGGTTGAAACCTACCTTCTGCACATATTTATCAAAATTTCTATGCGCCGCACCTGTTCTGTTTATGATATCATTATAATTTGCTCTATCTGTCGACGTTGGAGTTATTTGAGGATCGTTTTTAAATAGTAATTCGTACAAACCAGGCGTACCTTCATAGCGAACATTTTTTACAATTATATCAGAACCCTTTATATCTAGCTCATCTCCACCAAAATAAAATTGGTTTTTGTCAAAATCATATCTAATTCCATACCTCCCTAGATTTGGTCTTTCTATAAGATAATTGCTTACATATTTCCAATTAAGTTTATCATACTGTTCTAAGAAAGAACTTATAGCTTGCGGTTCTATGTTAGTAGACGGTTGAAATTTGTTTGCTATAGTCGTATTAGAATCATCTTCGGCGGTTTCGCACAATACTTCATCAACCGGTTTTGGTGTAAATAATTCTAGTTTTGAAGATGGGAGATTCTCTTTTTTATTTATCACTTTTGCAACACTTTGCATTTGTTCGGTAACAGGTTTAAAAAATTTACCGAGGAGCTGTTGTTCCACCAACTTACCCTCCTTAAGAGCTCGAACATTCTGTCTTATAATATTTTTAGTTTAAAAAGTTCTGTCGCTACATTCGATTTCATTATCGGCGCAAGTATGTAAGCGGTAGACGGGTAGACGGGTAGACAGCTAGACAGCTAGACAGGTAGACAGGTAGACAGGTAGACAGCTAGACAGGTAGACAGCTAGACAGGTAGACAGCTAGACAGGTAGACAGCTAGACAGCTAGACAGGTAGACAGCTAGACAGGTAGACAGGTAGACAGCTAGACAGGTAGACAGGTAGACAGCTAGACAGCTAGACAGCTAGACAGGTAGACAGCTAGACAGGTAGACAGCTAGACAGCTAGACAGGTAGACAGATAGACAGCTAGACAGGTAAACAGGTAGACAGCTAGACAGGTAAACAGCCAGTTAGACAGTTAGACAGACTGACAGATTCAAACTAGTTCACACGTCAACAGCTTTCTATCAAATAATAGACATCAGAATTGTTAAATGTATATATACGAATCAAATTCATAACGACAGCGCCCATTATTTAAATCACTATCTTTGTCTATTACCAAAAATCCGTGTTTATGACTATTTCTGCAATAAGCGCACATTTCTTTAAATTGTTCGTAAGTCATGTCGGTATTAACATGATCTCGGTAGACCTTCTGTAAATTCATATCGTCCTGCTTAAACAGCACCAGCATGTTAGCATTATCGCGAATAAGATGTTTAGGAATACATGCATATGTTTGACAAAGATAGAAACAATCTATATTTTTATGTCGACCCATGCTAAAATATTCTCTCATAACGTCCTGTTTGTCGCAAGCAATGTCATCAAAAATAAAAATGCTGTTAGATTTAGCTTGGTCGGGTGGTACAATGTTCACACCATCGCTGTATGTATAGTAGCCAACCTCAGGAATTAATTGAAACAACATACTTAGATATTCAAACTTTGCTTGAAACAGCGATTTTGAATATATATAAATATTTTCAAATCGTACTCCATTAACATCTTTTATTAGCGATATAATGATGTTTGTTTTACCGCAATTCGATGGGCCTAGAATAAGACATCGTATCGTGGAAGGTAACAACGGTCCGTGTCTCCTGCTTAGAGATGCAGTATGATTATCATGATTTTTTATTGGCAAACTATTTTTTAGTTTAACTACCCTCATATAGGTACGAAAGTCGGGTCGCGTTGCTTTCAACTACCGCACTTTCAACTACTTTTCAAGGTTATAAGTCCGAAGATATCCGAGTCATGTCGTATATGTCCGAATGTTTGTAGGAGTGGAGCAGGTAGGTAACGAGTAATAAATCAAAACATTCTGGTAAGAAACAAACAATTTATTTATATACATGCTCGTCCAACAATATCCACAGTCGTTCGGGAATGTTACGCTTTTCGTCCTAGATACACATAGTCTGCCTGTCTGTGTTCCTGTCTGTATGTCTGCCTGCCTGCCTGTCTACCTGTCTAGCTGTCTACCTGTCTACCTGTCTACCTGTCTACCTGTCTATCTGTCTACCTGTCTAGCTGTCTACCTGTCTATCTGTCTACCTGTCTAGTTGTCTACCTGTCTAGCTGTCTATCCGAAGATATCCGAGTCATGTCGAATATGTCCGAATGTTTGTAGGAGTGGAGCAGGTAGATAACAAGTAATAAATCAAAACATGTTGGTAAGAGAATTTATTTATATACATGCTTTACACACAGAATACAACTCTTTCTTTATTTTTACTCGGAGTTGTTTTAATACGATCTAACTTAATTTTTATCTTATAATTTAAGTCTATATGTGATTCCTCTATTTCTTTTTCGAGCCAAAAGTTGGTTGCATACAAAGCTTCTATATTTTCGAATTGTAAAATATAACGATTTTTGTTTCTGTAATAAATGTGTTTAATTCCAGTTACAACTAGTTCTGTTCCTTCCTGGAGTTCCTCCAAACGCTGGCATTGTGCAATCTTAATCCTGCCTTGTAGTTGCTGCATGCTAATGTTAGCAATTTGATCCATATCTTCTTGATTGTATATTAATCGATCTGAATCTCGCCATTCTCCGCTGTAAAATTCAACTTCTTCTACTTTGGGGAACGAGTGCCCCTTAAACGTAGAAACTCCATTAGTTTTAAATTGTATAAACGGTTCTTCTGTTGGCAAACATACGATATATAATCCATTAAATGGAATACAAATGTATCCTTGTTCTCTAATTTTCTCTTTGTTATTGTCGTAAATATTTATAAGATGTTGTTTAAAATGCCCTTTTAAGAAGTACCTATGCACTTTTGGTTCCATCTTTTTCTGCTAGAACACCAACTGTCGGAAATTTTCCCCTAGTATTTACCATAAATGCGGAAATCTTGTATACCCCAGTTATATCGAGATTTCTCCAAGGGTTTTGCTTAAAGTAACTGCATAGTCTATCCTCCGTTTCTTTTACTTTCTGTTCTTTTGACAGCAAATTTTTGTATTCTTCTTTTATAGAGTTTGTTTCCGCTAAATAATCTAGTTTTCTTTTTTTAATTTCTATTTCGTCCAGCTCCAATTTTCGCTTTCTTGCACTTAATACATGGACAGACGATAGTGGAGTTATTTCTTTAATTGGATTTGGAGTAAGCCTATGTGTTATGTTAGTTCTTTTTCTTAAGACCTGCGGGATGACGTTACTCGTATCAACCAATCCCAAGGCAGTAATATTTACATTCGGTGCTATCGTAGAGAACAGTGTTGTGGATTTGGAAAAGAATGTCTCTCCAGCCTTAATATAGCACTTTTGTATTATGTTTATGTTATTCTCGTGTGCGTCGCTGTCTACAATTTCTAAATAATTAACTGGTAAATAGTTAAAACTGTAGGCGGAGAGGACGTAGTTTATCATTTTCTCGCGCTGTTCTTGTTTATCTGGCAGTTTGATTTGCATCCCGGTCAACTTTCTTGTATTTTTATTGCCCCAGACCACATATTGTAAAACATTGTTAAACACAACACAACAGCTGTTTTGTAGTCTATCTGTTAACTTGGTCCACATACAAGCGATTGGCACAGAATAAAACGGTGCGTCTTGTAAATACTGCTTGCTGCTGTCCAGTACACTTAAACAGTCATCCAGAGGGTCGAACACATTACCTATCTTGTAATTGTATATTGTTGCTTCCAATCGTGTAATTCCGTGCTCTCTAGCCAAAGAAGACGTAAATGTTTCTTTTAATCGTGCATCTGGACATTTGATAAAGTCAATAATATGGTTTCCGATTTCCTTGTTAACTCCTGGACTTGTAATTTGGCAAATAAATTTGTTATATATCTTAATTCTGCAATTCGAGTTCATCCATGTTAGACAGTCAATCCCAACTGTTTTATCGTTGTCTACAATCACATTACAATTTTCCTGGTACTCTCCTTAGAGGCAAAAGTTGTGATTAGTCATTAAGTAATCGCACATATCCATCTTGTTAAAAATGCCAGCAAAGTCTTGTGTTATATCCAAATCCATAAGGTAGAAGTCATCAACTTGGAGCTGTTTTAATATTCGAGGTAATTCATCCAACAGAGTCTCCACTTTAACATCCGCCAGCTCTATTTTGTACGGGATAGCAACTGGATTTTCATATTTCCTTGCGATTTTTTCCATTCCTTCTCTTCCGATTTGATCAGAAACTTTTTGTGTCCTTGCACTGTTACTCCCATTAAGAAAAAATGGTAATTTTGCTTTGACACCATGTCTTGCAGAAACGAACTTGGAGAATTTACCACGTAAATAACTGTTATATGCACCGCACATCTCCTTTTTTAGAAGTATGGAACGCCTCTTCCCTAAACTCTCTTCGCAGTCTGCTTGGTCACATATTTTAACTACCATAATGTTGTCACAAAACGGGTCCGTAATCGGTGTAGGCTGACTTAAATTTTTGCCACGTAGAAGGGTCTCGCCATCCATGTAGATAATGTCCCCTACATCGGTAATTAGATTGCCCAGGTTTTCTAGCAATAACCACAATCCGAAACGTTCGTTGGTTGGTTTAATTTTGTTCCCAAAAAGCTGAGGAAGGCTATACACTTTGGAGTAAGACATGTTTACTCGTTGAACTACCTCGAAGTAATAATCTGCTAGAGCTATTAAGCCCCTCTATATATATCCGTAGGTAGTGGACAAATTTTAATTTTAGAACATTGCGTCACAAGCAAGTTTTCTGATTGGTGGAGATCTAGCACTGGAAATATTGTGCAATAGGATTAAAAGGACAAACGTTCGGACATATTCGACATGACTCGGATATCTTCGGACTTATAACCTTGAAAAGTAGTTGAAAGTGCGGTAGTTGAAAGCAACGCGACCCGACTTTCGTACCTATATGAGTATTAGTCGTGCAGATTTTTCAAATGTATTATCTGCTAATATTTTCTTTAAGTATTTTATCACCCCTCTTAAATATCTCTCTACCGGATTGGCTTGCTTATACAACAAAAACCAACTTTTATGGTTTGCTGTATTGTATTTATAAACCTCGCGTTTTTAAAATAAGTTGTATTATCTGCTAATATATTCTTTAGTTTTTCAAATTCTATAAAATATTCATTTACATAACGTTCTTAAAACCAAGGGCGCTAACACAAGATGTAAATAAACCATAACATTCTTAAAGCCAAGATGCCAACACAGGAACAAAGAAGGTGTCTGTTTTGCGATATGCGGAAGTTGCCGAATCGGATAAACTGAAAAATGCTGAGTGGTAAACACGGTTCTTTTATCGCTCCTGTTTTGTATTATAAAATTCAGCTGTCTAAGACCCACCGTACTTATGTGTGTGTGTTAGCTTCCTACCAGAGTTTACTGCTGGAATGTGTATAAGATTGGCTAAAACTACATCAAACCTGCTAACTGAAGGGTATTTTTTACTAATATATATTGCTGTTCGATATTTGACAAGGCCCGGTTTGGCAGCTGCATTACAAGTTTTCTGTCTGTCTGTTAGCAGTGCTTTCGAACCTATCGAATCTAAAATTTGGTAAAAGAAAACAATATGCAATTAAATGGTACTGTTGCTAATATCCAAAAGTTTTAACTCCGAACTGTAACCTGTAAATCTCTACAGCATAATAATATTTCTTTAGGAACTTGCTTCCTGCTAAAGTGAGGGATGCTGTACATAAATCCAAGCGAAATAAATAACTATCGGCTCGAGACTGTGTATTTAATAAAGTACAGGAAAAAACACGTAATATTTACTTTGCTTACAAACAATGTCTCTAACACCCCAACACTTTTGTATTATGTTATATACTGTCTACCGCTTAAACAGTCCTCCAGTGGGATCGAACACATTACCTATCTACTAAAAGATGCTTCCAATCGGCCTATTCAAGTTAAATATCCAGACATACATCTCGTCGAACGCGTAATAAAACAAAAACCTAACAAGATATTTAAAATGGTTTGGATTTTTATATTGCATCTTTTTTTATGTGGAAATAATTCGATATATACTATTAGACCACAATTAATTCGGTTTATTTTTTACCAGCTTTGCACATTTTAATCTCCAGACAACAATGGCTTCGTCAGCAAAAATTCCTCCAGACAACAAAGACTTCATTGTTCTCGAATTTCGTGCTGATTTTAAAACAATGGATGCCATTGTTCAACAACATCATGCAAGAATAGACATGTCTGCGTACTCAGACGATGACTCACATCCGGTCGAGCCTGAGAAAATTTTGATAAGCGTAACAATAGCTTCTGATTTACTGATAACATCCTGCAAGAATAGACATGTCTACATCCCAGACGCTCTTAGCCAAGTTTCAAACCAGAGGCCAATGACCGAGGCCCGTGACCTTGACCCCGGTCGTGACCTTCGACTAGACTTAGCCAAGTTTCAAACCAGAGGCCGCCACGTGACACTTAGCCAAGTTTCAAACCACCGGAAGTGTCCCAGAACACCCCTAGGTACACTACTGCTTATCAAAGAGCCTGCGTCTGGAAAATATATTTGTGGAGTTTCGTCCTTCAATGTAAGTTGAACCGGGAATCTACCAACTTTGATTTGCGAGTTGTTGGACAATTAAGGTGATGACGCCCGTACTCGGTTTTGAACATTTTAGTGTTAATTCACTTTCTTCTCCAGAGTAGCTTAGCTGCCCCGTTGAACGGTATTGATTGCGGGACTGTGTTGGGTATCCACAGCTCGCCATCCGGATTATATTGTTTTAAGATTATCGTTAGTTTTTTAGTGATATTGCGCATTAGAGATTTCAGCAGTGATTGTGATTGTTAAAACGTAAATACAATTCAGCATGTAATTGTTGTTCTCTTCTTTTTTTTTTGTTGCAGCGATAATAAGCTTTGCATCCATCCACCGTATTGTGTCGTTAATGGAAACTCAAAATTTCTTTTTCATTTACTACATACGACGCTTCTTCTTTTTTATTGAGTATTGTAACCTCGTTCCATTCACGTTACCTTTTCTTTCTTCGAGTTTTGTTAGAAATTGGATTCATTTCTGTATTTAGCTCTTATTCAGATACATATTCATATATGTTTAATGCTATTGGAATAAAAAACTTATTTTCTTTAACATTTTATCATTATTTTGCACTACACGTGAAGGTTCTAGGTAAATTGCTCGACTGCAATTGCTCGAAAACGAATTGCTCGAAATCAGTTGCTCGAAAGTCAATTGCTCGAATGTGACTTTGCTCGAACAAACATTTCTCGATTATCTGTTGCTCGAAAAAATTAAAGTTGTGAAAGAGTCCTAACTCGAATCAGTTACTATCAAATATAAAAAAAAACATAAATTACAAATTATAACCTTTATTAATAAAAAAATAGGTATAGGTTAGGTATGTGATTAAGTTAAAAATTATAAAAACCAAGTATTATATGTTTTTAATATGATATGTTATGTGCTATTCCACGGACATAATCATATATATTTCTGTCATGTCCATAATTATTCACTAATCTTAAAAGTCTCTGTGCACTATCACGATATATTCTTCGACTTAGGGGGTGTTGTTGACCGCTGACATATTGTTCTATCCGTAATTCGTTTAAACTCTGCTCCCTCTTTAATACCGAAATAAATTTCCAGATGTTAAGACCACATAAATTCGAGCAAAAGATTTTCCAGAAATTGCGGTTCGAGGAACTTGTATTTCGAAAAAGTTACATTCGAGCAATTTGATTTTCGAGCAATTGATTTCGAGCAATTGTATTCGAGGAATTTGCCGGAGACGACACGTGAGAGTGACGTGGCACACTCTATTATTTTTAGGTTAGGTTGTCGGGCTCTCGGCTTATATTCTATTTTTTAATGGTGCGGACGACGTTATGCACTTATACTAGTCAACTGTGCGTGGCAATCTGAAATTTTAGTGGTCGTGAATATCTCCTTCACTTTTTCAACATGTTTGGTTGTGTATAGTTTATGGAAAAATCACATTTTGAGTTTAGTTAAGGGGAGCTAAAGACGAATGAGTTGTATTACGAAAACATTGGTTACAATTTCTTCTTACGCGTCTTTTCTAGACTGGTGCAGATGTAGATAATTCTATATCTTGTCGGAAACTGTAGCAGTAAGACGTTGTTACACCTAAAATCAAGTTTTCACTTTCTGTTTACCTTGAACCGATAAGAGTCAAAAGTAGGGGTTATAAAAGCACACGGAGTTTGCACACTAGTATTTAATATCGTTGCTATGTTCTATGTTTATGGGTATTCCGTTACAGAACCTGTGAGGGATCAGGCCATATTAGTTGCTATGGTCGGAAATGGAAGTGACAGATAAGGTAGCACGTTACATGCTACTTAAACATTTTGCCACAACTTAAAGGATATTAATGAGATGTGAAAAATTGAGATTTTTATTATATTGAAATCATCTGATTTATACCGGGTTTCCGGATTTATTTATGCATTAATGTTCGATATGTATTTCTTACGTACTTTAAATTTTGAATATTTCTGTGTTAAACATTTATCTATAACTACCATTTTAGTGAGAGCGCAGCGTGATCATGACGGGAATTTGCTATTGCAATTGTTTCAAATATTTACTTTTAAATGCTATAAATTCAGGATACAGATATAGATATGTCAGTATGAGGAATTGCATATATTGCATTCGATACCTGTATGTAGTGAAAGATGAAAATAATACAGAACAGTTTAATTGTGCCCCATTTATGCCTTGTTCTTACTCTAACATGTGATAGTTTTCATTTAATAGAGACAGTTTTTGAGATTTCATATGCATTGCAAGTTACGGTACTCATGAATCTTTCAATTTAGATTTACAAGTTCTTGGTTAATTAAATTGGTGGCGCTTGTATTCAAATGTAAGCAGTTTAGTATTAACCTATTACCCCTCTTATACTGGAGAAGTTAGCTGTCCCGTTTGGCGTATTGGGCATGAAACCATTTTTGGGTATTCACAATTCGCTATCTGGCTTGCTTTGAACAGTATCATAATTTTCATTGCTTTAGTTTTGTGCTATTGATTATTGGAAGCGTTCAGTGGCTAACAGTGTCTATGTTGTATGCGTTGCATACAAACTTTTTTAGGAGATATCTGAAAATCGTATTAGGTTTCATCGAGGAATTTATTGAACACCATTTTCTTTATTGAATGTATTGGATTTAGCCGTTTTTTTCAATTCCTTGTGATACTATTTGAGTTTCTGTTGTAACATTTCGGTTTGTGGATATTTTCCCTATCATATTCACTTATTTCTTTCCCGTTTCATATTTATTGCTATTTTAGCTCTACTCATTCTGTAATCGTTTTCGGTTCCCACTTTATTTAAAACATACGCATTTTAAAAATATACTTTAATCGTTGCATAGAATATAGCCGATTTCGTTTTTAACAGTGCTTTTTGGAATTTTCTCTGTTTACCTTCTTTGAATTCGTTTGTTGAAGAACGTGGTTGTGCAGTATATTTTTTGACTCTGTAATTTTTTTAGGTTAATTCGTGTTTTGCTGTTTTCAGTGTCACAAATTACTTTCTGTCCAATCTTGCGTTAGAATCTTTTTTAATTACTAAAACTGTTGCTTTTACAACCATCCTTGCTGGAGCAATTTTCGTAGCTACATTGCTTCGTCGTCTGCGGAAAGTCGGTAGATAGACTTGGATAATTTGAATACTATATACCTTAGTTGTTTTTATCAATACATGTTCTCTTATAGTGTTGTCCTGCAATGAAAAACTAAATAGTAAACCTCATTTATATTGATATGGTCTTAAAATGACAAAGTATTTTAATAATGAATTAATAAACATGCAGCTTAATTATAATGTACATAAAAGGATATTGATTGGAATAACTCCGTTTTATCATTAGAATTTCTATTTCCTACAATGATATTAGCAATCATTAGCAAATAGTCCATTTGTGATTGCAAATGTAATTCAAATTAATTGAAGCTTATTCTGTTAGTCAGGCTTTATCTGAAGTAAATATTATCATAAAAGATGAAAAAAAAGTGTAAATCTCAATCTTTTTTGTATATCAGCATATACTTGGAGATAGACACAATTGAGAACTGTTAGCCTATGACAATCACAAAATGTCATAAAGGTTAAAAAGTAGGAATCTGTATTCTCGATTTGAATAACCAAGGTTTTGGAGGGTATTTTAAAAAATAACAAGAATAAAAGGGTGTGTACCAATTTTTAATTTGAATGACAACAGTATACAATTTAAAAAATATATATTCAATTTTACTAGCAATAATACTGGTATATATGATTATTAATTGTAATACAAATAAATAGTAGGTACATTAAAGAAGAAAATTAGTGTAAAATTGAGAAAGACCAAGTGCGTGCATAAAGCCTGGTCTAAAAGGGTTGCTGACTACAGAACGAGAAGGAACATGATTTAGCTGATACAGATTTTAATTTGATTGGGAAAAATAGAAGATAATTGAAGCTCGAAGAAAGAAGACATTGTCAAGTGAGTGTACAAAAATTTCAATTAGATAAAAAACAGATCTGAAGATAAAAGCAGTAATAATAAGAATTGATCTGCTTCTTAAAAATATGAAATCGATTTCAAACAAATAACAGAAATACTCACATTCAGTAAATTGAATAAAACAAACAATAATTCCATAAATGAAACTTTAATTATTAAATAATTGAACATGGAGATTATGTAGACATACAGTGTAACAAGCGTAAAACTGAATTGAATACTAATAATCCTTTATCTAATAGACTTGTCTGTCTGGGACGCTGTTTCAGCAGCCAAACCGTAAGAGATAGAGAAAAAAGTTATTAAAGTTATATGTTTGGAATGGTCATGTCAGGTCAGGAACCGAATTTCAGTCTCTAACACTAATTATTATCTTAATTATCCTAATCCTAACTTTTTAGGTTAGATTCTAGGCAAATTTTATCAAGGCGAATGCGACTGGTAGTTTGCTACCAACAATGACGTCATATACGTACGTGTGGTGAATACGCGTTCTATTTGCAAAACGGTCTTTTTTGTTTTTTGAAATGAGACATTTGTCTCACTGGGTTGCTAGTTAATTTATAATAATTTAAAGAAAGTTTATTAAATATTACAGATACAGATTTATTATTGGTAAATACAATTGCCTCATATTAAAGTATTTTGTTGTGTATGTCCTAATTAAATTCAACAGTAACTCAGAGATAAAGAGTCGAACAATTAATTTTGTTACAAGTGTATGCTCAAGCTGTAGACAGAAAGTTAAGATTTAGAATCAAATGTGATAAAACCCTGAGAATAATAATAAATGTAAATAAAATTAAAATAAAATTATAAGGACCATAACAATACATAATACTTTTCGATAAAATTTATATTTACTGTAATATACAGCATAGTCAATACTTTTCGGACACCTTAAATGCAGTTTTCATATATATATGTGACTACAAAATAGAATAAAATGAATGCATGATCTTCACATTTCTTTCTGAGCAGTTATTTATCGTTAATAAGTTTGAATGGTAGAAAATGAGACAATACCCAACACCAAGTCATAATAAATAGAATTTTGTTCCTGTTCAATGATTACGATTTCATTGTCGATATTATGCTAAATGATTAATTAAAAATATATAGTAAAAAGTACCAGGAAATATTCTTTGCTGTTACATAATACCTAGTAAATCACATTCTGAGCTACCACGGCTTCTCGGAAATTTAAATTCATGGTATTATGATATACGCCGAGCAATGTCCAGTAATATCTATTTTAAAAAGCCCGAAGCCCCACCTTTATAAGTCTATATATTGCGAGTCCTGACAACTACTAACTTCGGGCAACAGAAAAAACAAAATTTGGGTCGGTCGCGACCACTCTAAGCGGACCTCTCCTACGCTCTCTGTAAAGGGTGTTCGGATCGCAGCTAGCGGCCATGTAATTAGGCCCTTGGTTCGCATTCGAATACATAGATCTTCGCGATCTGGTGATATATGGCGCTCGCGCGTAATTACTAATGTCCGGAAAAGCGATCATTATATCGTACCCCTAAGACTAATGTAATTTGTTAGGCATAGGCATGAAATGGGTAACACATCACTACTTATGCTCATTTCGTTGGAATAAAAAAGCAGGTAGAAGAGCAGTTTTTGCCTTACGTAAAATTAATTTCATTTCGAATGATTTAAATTGCAAATCCATTCGGAGTTAACTATTATTCTAGGTAGCATGTGAATGCACATTACATGAATTTTGAATATTATTTGTGTACTCTTTACATTTATTTTAAGGAATGCCGATCATATCAAAATTCTTCTGGACTTTCTTTAGTATACGCACATTTACAGTTCAGACATAAGAAAAACCTTTAGCTTTTACATAATGAATTGATGCAATTTCAACTCTATGCATCAAAGGGAGATTCAGCAAAAGGTAGCAATTTGTATTTGAAATGTAAGTTTTCAGTAAGAGCTCTGATACAATTGAATAAAGATGGAAATGTTTTGAGTTGTACAGTTTGTATTAAATTTAAAATTTTAATATTATTGCCATATTTTGTATTTTAATGGTGTGTAAGTGGATGTTTTATTGGATTTATGTTATAGTATACAATAAAGTGGATTTGTTTCTGGGCAAGCACGTGGTGGTAACCTGGTAACTTATTTATTCTACAACTTGCGGAAAAAAGAATATCAACAGGAGAACTACATTTAGCCTTTATTGATCTAGAGGAGGCGTATGATACACTACTACGACAAAAACTCTGGGAGTCTCTTAAAATACTGACTATTGATGTACAGATTTTAATAATGATTCAAGAACTGTATGAAGGAAGTATAGCCTGTGGCATGTGTAGACAACTATCAAGCCCAATTAACACCTCAAAGGGACCAAGACAATGCTGTTTAAGTTTTTTACTATTTAACCTGTATGTGGAGGTGGTTTTAACCTTATGTCTATCTAAAAAAAAATACTTGCATGATCAACATTGGACCCATTACTTTAAAATGAAAGTCAATCGACTTAAAAAGTATATTTACTTCTTATCTAGGTACCTATTTTTCATGTAAATAATGTAATAAAACAATGTTTTTAATGTTTATACTTTGAACGTAGTACAACTGAACATGCCTCGCACACCTAGTTGTACATTTCGCACATCTGGTTCTCGTTTCTCTATTTTTCTTATGTAGACAGATGTAGCAACGTGCTTTTTTCTTTGGCTGTTCTTCGTGACTCTCCATACTCCTCAACGGTTCTTGACTACGACCTTTTTATTGCGGAAATTCTTTCCCAAATTCTATAATTACATTTCTTCTTTATTAAATTTCCACTCGACATTTGTTTTTAGTATAAAGAATATTTGAATTCATTACGCTGATATCAATCATATTACTAAACACCTAAGTGGCCACCTTCGTGACGTTTTACGGTAAGATCTAGTAATTTTGTTTTTTGTGTCCATACCACCTTTGGTACTGTTGCAGTCCAATATTATTTCAGGTTTCTTCTTCATGCCACAGTTCAATTTGTTATCGTTATGCATGGTACTCAATAGCGCTTCAATTTGTCATTTCTTTGAGCAATAAGAGATTATTGTTTTGTCGTTCTCGAACCCAAATAATATTGTAAACTGTTGACGATATTTTGGATTTACAAAGCGGGAGTTCGGGTTTATTTTTTCTGAGTGTGCCAAATATTGTAATATTTTGAAAGTATTCATTATGTGACGTAAACTATGATTTATTTTCTCGTTTTCTCTAGTTTTTTATCAATATTCTTACTACAATCTCACCTTCCTTTTTTTCTCATTAATTTCTTACTTTGTGTATACCTCCACCCTCCAACTGCCATGCATATGATGTTAACACTATCACATATTACCTATGTCTTTATATCATATTTTTGAGATGTTCAAAGAATGTACTGTTTGCATGGGCACCTTTTGCCTGGAACTTACTAACTGTTCGTCGACTGCTATAGCCCAGATGGAAATATATGCTTCTTTTAAGTATTTATTCAATAATTCGAAGCATTCTCGTATTGGTTGCAATGTATCTGCAGATCTTCTTACGTAAACGTTCCTACCTTCTGCATTTGTCCATTTTATAATAATATGTAACAATGGGTTTCGAAAATAAATCAAAAGAGAAGAAATAATCGTGTCCACCTCGATTTGCAAAAGATGTAGCAACTACTCTATTATGTAAAATGTTGTGCTCATGTCGTCTTCCCACTGGTAGTGAAACTGGATTTTCGTGCCATGTTATTTCACCATCTTTTGGATTACGTGTAGTTTTCATTATCGGATACAGCTAGGCCCAGCTTAAATTTCTTCTAAATTTACTTCAGTGTAACTTTACATAGCTTACGTGCAAATGAAATTCATGCAAATTCCACAGCCATGCTATTATAGAGCTCACTAGGGCATTCGCTGGTAAATTTCTAAGTCGGGTAATGCCAAATGTCAAAACGCTTGTGCACAAATTCAGGGTATTCCCACAAGAATCTACGTTTCCAAAGGTTTTTTCGTGGAGTGTACAATAAGATCTAACACAAAAAAGTCCTCGCCAAAAATATTGCCAGTAATATAAAAAGTTGTGCAACAGTAACATTGAACAGAAAATATGAAAACCAGATGTTTTTTTAATTTATAAATACATATAGGGCATAGACAAAATTACCGATTTGTAAGTCAAATAATATAAAATTAATCGAAAGTCAAAACTGATCTAGGGTGTACTGGACCTAAGTGGTAGACACATAGGGGAACTGAAAATGGAGCTGCGGAACTATGGGTGTACCCTGTAAAAGCTACCAACTTTTTCCTTGGAATTTCACTGACGATCAGGTTATTTTCGCACAGGATTCTTTTGATCTTAAGTTAATAATATAAAATGAAGGTTACATGTAAGATTAGAGTAGACCGAATATTTGGTAGTTAATAGTGAAGGAAGATTCGGAGTATTCATTAATGAACAACAAACAGTTAAACAAGCAGACGAATTTAAATGTCTAGCCGCTGTAGTGGATAAAAATGGGCTCGGAGAAAAAGAAATTAAACATCTGACACAGAAGGGAAGGAGGAAGGATTACAATCGACTGCCTTAACTCTCTATATCTGGACAGAAATATTTCAAAAGCAACTAAAAAACGTATAGTACGATTAATGCTTGAATCTCAAAAAATGACAAATGAAAATCCAGAAATTCACGTTTTTTGACCAATAAAAAAATATCAGCGGATATATCTTCCTAGGTCCCGGGTGGTGTAGCTTGAACAAGCGTCCACGTTCGATCAGTAGAGTTAAGCAACGCTCTTTCTGTTCAGAACTTGGATGGGAGTTACACGGCTGCTTGGCTCGGCGCGTCGTGGTACATAATATCATGACAGTCGTTAGTGGGGTTGGAAGTCCCCATAAATGTACAGCGACCCTTATAATTGGGCTAACGGCTGTTGGCTGAGTACAAAATCAATAAATAAATAAATAGAAGGTATTCAAATAACTATTTTAAACAAATGTAGATTTAGAAAAAATCCAATTGTGCGCTTTGTTGTCTAATTTACTGAAAGCCATTTTTAAAAATAATTCGGTTTATTGAATTGTCAAGGGTAATTCCACAAGCAGTGGATATATTTTTGACAAATATTTTGTGGTTTCCATGTAAATTATTGCGTTTAAATTTCACGATACAAAATCACATCAAAAATGTCACGAGCCGAAGGCGAGTGACATTTAAATGTGATTTTGTTGAGTGAAATTTTCAATAATTTCTATGGAAATGGCAAAATATTTAAAAAAAATATATCCACTTCGAGTGGTATTTGGGACGACTATTTAACATTATTAATACATAACGATTAACTTTATTGAAAAATATTCCAACAATTAATATAATTATTCATTCTCAATTAAATTCAGCGGAATACTTCCAAAACACAGCATTTTAAAATATTTAAAACAAGCCACACAGTTTGTTGGGGTTTAGTGTTACGTAACCTAGCGATATAACTAAGGTCAGAACATCGTTGCTAAGCGATACTTCGCAACAAGGCTATTTATTTTTTGAGTACGTACATTGTTTTGTGAATATTTTGCATGGTGCCCAATATTCAGTGATATAATGCTGTTATTGGTTGAAAAAAGCAAATGTCTGCAATGTGATTGGCTTATATGTTATAGTGTTGAATAGTCTCTCGAATACCATTCTTAGTCAAAGTTAAATGTAATATTTTTGCGGTGGTATCAATACTCATGCCCATTGCGCTTAGGATTAGTATTCGTGTTAGCGCACTCGTCCTAATCGTATCGAAACTCAATGGACATTCGTGATACCACCGCAAAAATAGTTGACATAACTTTGACTACTCATGGCAATATAACTGACTATTCAATTCACCTTTCATCTGTCATAAAGTGACTAGTTAAAATCCAGAATTTAACGTCTCTTGGCCAATTTAAAAAGGCTGTAAAATGCTTTACCCAGAACTTCCCTCGTCGACATTGTGTCAATAAATAATTTTAAAAATCAAACTAAGTTAGGAGTAAAAATATCTTCACGTTTCTAATAAATTAGATAACTTTTCAAATAAAGAAAACGTTACCGGTGGTCAATTCGAACGGCAGGCGGACTGCGTGTGCAGCCCCAACGTTTTGTGGGATATTGTGAGCGACTGGGCAATTTCTACCTGCGCCACAAAGCACCGACCTTTTTAATTTCTACGTCGCAGCTATTTTTAGTAACGCGCTAATTTGTGCCTCCATTTTGTATCGTAAAATATTTATTCTGTATTTATTGGCTCCCATTTTTGGTAACAAGAAAGCCTCCATTATGTACAAATTATTAGTTGTATCTATTAATAAGTTAAATGAAAAATAAACAAAATTTTATTTTTTAAGGTACTCACCCTATATATATTTGTCTGAAAATTTCCCGATTTCATTCCAGGTATATACCGTGTGTCCACAGGAGGACGCACCATAGGGATAACCAAATAGAATAGAAAGATCGGCTAATGCTGTGATCGCCGGCACGCAAAAACGTTGTTTTCTGGCTTCTGACTCGCCACTGTATGAAATAATATTGTTATAAATGGTACAAGAAAAGGGACGGTGGTCACAGCACTGGTTGATATTTATATTCTATTAGCATTATCTTATCTCTATGGTGCGTACTCCTGTGGACACACGGTATATAATGTGTATGCAAAATATCGTCTTCCTCTGACAAACATTTTTTTAGTTATACCGTCAACAGATAGACAGACAGGCAGACAAACAGAGGGAGTTGAGAAAATCTGTTTTGCCTCATCTAGGGACCGTGAAACGTGAAGATCTGAAGAAATCTCAGAAGCTGATTTTTTCGTGATTGCTATGCTTCCTTCATCTTTCAGACGAGGAAGTAAAAAATATCAGCGGATATGTCTTCCTAGAAGATGCTCATTGTTCAAGTAATTATTTTAAACAATAGTAGTTTGTATATTAAGGCACTGAAGTTTAACTTTTTATCACGAATGTGGATTTACTTGCCGAGGCCCGTATGGCCAAGGTAAATAAGCATGAGGAATAAAAAGGAACTACAGTGCCGAGGTGTACACTATGTTTTATTTGAAATCGAGAAATCGTGAAATTACAACATTTTATCCAACTTTTGTAGGTTATGTTGACGTCGCTTGACGTTTATCTGTCGCTTCGCCACCTACAAAAAAGTCGTAAAACCACGGATTACTGCCGATTTCTCGTGTTCTAATGACGATTTCGGCGTACTTCACTGCCGATTTCAAATAAATGTCGTTTTTATTGGGAAAAAATCAATATTAGTCTTCTGTTACTATGGAAATTGCGTAGTTTGTTGTTAGATTTACTGAAAACTAATTTAAAAAAATAATTTGGTTCATTGAATAGTCCTCGAATACCATTCGTAGTCAAAGTTGAGTAGATTATTTTTGCGGTTTTATCACTACTCATGTTCGTGCGCTTAAGATAGATTAGGACTCGTGCTAGCGCACTCCTCCTAATCATACCGAAGCTCAATAGACATTCGTGATACCATCGCAAAAATAGTCGACATAACTTTGACTACTCATGGTATTATATTATGTCAATATTTTCCAAACAGATTAATATAGTATTTAACCCAACGTGGTAATCTGTGTTTTTTCTTTACCCGAAAGGAGTTATACAGTCTTAAACCATTACGTCTCGGACATACTAAAAACTGCCGGTGTAGTGCCATTGCATAAACTACTAACGAGTATATCAAAAATCGCTCAAAAAGTAAACAAATACCGATTAAACGATTTTCTAGATAAAAATTAGATAACGGCAAAAACACAATTTGGTTTTCTTAAAGATAAATCCAGTAATAATGAAAATTGGACTTTTAACTTCAAAGATATATAGAAATCTCCATATCGGTAAATGCAGTGCTGCAGTATTCCTAGACCTTGCAAAGGATTAAGTTCTAAATTATTGCAATTCTATCTAGCAAACAGAACCCAGAAGTTTAAAATTGATGACGGCTGCAGTGAGTTGTGGAACTTATGGTGTTCCGCAGGGCAGCATATTGGGTCCAATATTATTTATAATACACAGATTGGTAGCGGAAAATGTGAACGCTGAATCTTAGGATACTAGATTTTAAATCACATATGTCTATTTCTGTCTAAGGCATAAGCCTACAAACTGCATTCTAACTGATTTGACTGCCTATGTTCACACTATCCACCATCAGTCTGTATATCGACTATATCCTGCCGCTTAGCGCAGATTGTATCTCTTATGCTGATGATACCGTTCTGTACTGCAGTGGAAGCGATTGGATAGAAGTTGGTCATCTAATTTGCAGAAAATGAGTAACATATCAAATTGGTTAGACGTCCATCTATTAGCATTAAATGTACCGAAGACGCAATGTGTTCCGTTCATTTCTTATAAAAATAAATTACTTTAATATCAAGTGATTAACATTGACAATAGGTATAGATAATCTAATCGAAGTAGTAACAAAAGCAAGATACTTAAGGTTGTACATAGATAGTCACCTAAAGTGTAATGTACATATAGATGAAACAACAAAAAAACTCCGAAAAATGTTATACTTATTCAATGAAATGAAAAAAAAATAGTATCAGCAAATGGGCCAATTAAAAATAATATACTATGTACTTGTTTAATCTGTGCTGCGGTACGGTATGATTGGCTGAGAAGGCGTTTATTAGACTACATTAAAACCACTAAGAACAGTTCCAAATATTATACTTATTTTAATATAGAATTTATACAAACCCTTTGAGATCAATTTCTAGCGATTTGTTTTCTTTATTGACTGTACCTTCAGCGATTTTTTCTTGCAATCCAGTAGTTCAAGTCTGTCACGTGTAATTGTCTTCTAACCCGTGAAGGTTATACATCTCACTAGAAGGCTTCGTTATTTTTTTGTAATCTTTAAGCAAATTAGAATCAAAAGCACAGTAGCATAATAATATAAAACGACTGAATACAACAATTTGAAAAATAAAATTATATTTCCAAAGAATCATGTGAACCTAATAAGCCAATAAGCCAATACTACCTCTTCTTATAATCTCTAGTTGGTTGCATTTTTTTTTAGATAAATTCTCGCCAGTGCAAAATTTTAGACCTAGTGGCGACGTCTAATGAAGCCGTATGGAGAATGATTAGACGTTCCATGGCAGTTAACGATTGGCGGCGTGTATTTTTGGAGAAACGAATGGCCACTGACAAGAGAAACCTGTAGACCGTCCTAGTTCGTTCATATTTTGTGGGCAGAGAACGAGATATTTTATATCCGGGTAATGGCTTAGTTAAGTCGTACACAACCAAGATTAGATAGGTCAGTACCCAGCGCTGGGTTGCCAATATCCATTTAATTAATAGTACCTAGTTTAGATAGAACCCATATTAAGATATCGGTATCGTCTGTCAAAGTTACAGTAACCAGCCAATCAGTTTTGTTTTTTCTCGGTCTGGCCGCCCTTATCCGACGGATGCAAACAGAATCCTTATAATATGTAAATGTTATTGAATATCAAACCTACTAACTTAAAGAGCTAGATATCGCTCAATTAATTGCTTGTAAATTTAAGTGTACCCCACCTTGCGCCGGTAAAATAACGCGTTAAGTGTTGATACGCATAATCTGGCAGTCAAAACAACGATAGCAGTCCACTTAGCTATGTGGGAGCGTCACGTTAAAACGCCTTCCTCACCAAATACGAGCTGTAGTAGGTATCCACAACACCTTACCAATTCAGAAGCGATAGCATTTTACGTATTTTTTATTGTCTAAATTTGATTACGGATTAAATTCTATTATATCGAACCTTATCACAATACAATGGTACAAAAAAAGCACATTGTTAGTTTTTCTGCTGGCTATACTTCCTTAAGAAAGCCTGGGAGATATTTAGGTCTACGAATTTAAGAATCGACAAATAATTTTATATCACAAAATCTAGATGAAAATAAAAAACTTGTTGGCATTTATTTCTATCTTAGACGTGCATTTGACAAGGTGTCGCACACCATTTTATTGGAAAGCTACATACGTACTTTATCACTGGCTTGGCACTTACATGGATATCTTCGTATTTATTAAAGCGCACTCAAAAAGTTGTATTAAAGAACGACAAAAATGAAGAGCACCATTCAAATCTACTTGAAGTTAAAGCAGGGGTACTCCAATGCAGTGTTCTTGGCCCCCTACTCTTCATTTTATTTTTACATGATTTAGTTGAATCTTTAGATATGGGACTAGTTACCATGTTTGCCGATGATACTGCAATTATCCTGTCGGCTGATAGTATACAGGAACTGACTACTTCAGCTACTACGTGTGTTACCAAAATGCAGAACTACTGCGACCGAACTGGCCTTATTCTGAATTTTGATAAAATTCAAGTGATCTCTTTCTTAACTAGAGAATTGTTATATAGTTACCTAATAAAACTGAATGGAAAAAGCTTAAGAGATAACCAAACTATACGCTTCTTAGGGCTGCAATTGGACTGTAATATGACATGGAATAGTCATATGAATAAAGTTCTAAAGGCTTTATCGACGCAGTATTTTGTTTTTTGGAAACCTTGGAATTGTGTGGATAGGGCAGTATTGTTATGCTATTATAATGCGTGTGTTTTTAGCATTATTTCGTACGGTATCGTTTGCTGGGGAAGTTGCAGGTACATAAAGGATGTCCTAAAAATACAAAAACGTATTATTAGGATTATCTTGAAGCTGAAGCAGCGAGAGTCATATCGACAGGCGTTCTGTACCTTAGGAATAGTGACTGTTACTTCTCTCTTCATTTACGTACAAATTCGTGGTGTATGCTAAAAATAACTTGTCAAACTTAAACGAAATTAGTGATAACAGTAATTATAACTTACGCCACGGCATAGGCTATTAGCCTATGGCTACGGTGATGTACTGATTTTACCTGAGCATGCTCTTGCTCTTAGTGCAAATAGTTCATATGTATTGCCAAGTAAGTCATCTTCCTGAAAATATTAAAAAGCATTGAGTCATTTAATCTCTTTAAAAAGAGACTAAAAAGTTGGTGTTAGGCATTATTTTCATTTGAAGAATTTCTCCAGCATAGCTCTTTGTTATTTGCCACTCTTGTTTTTGTAGATTTCCTTATGTTTAACCTGTTGACATTTTCGATACATTGTACTAGCGTCTAATAAAAATGAAATATTATTATTATTATTAATATAAATGCATTTACTAACATTTTGACAGTTGGAATATCAAGTACTTCGTCAACTACTATAAAAATTAAGACTAAATTATTTTTGAAAATAGTGTATTAACTATTGCTACTAGATTATGATTTAAAAAAGTACAGCTGAATTGAAGTAAATTATTTCAGTCTTCTTATCTGCGGGGAAGCAGTTTTTTCATTCATTGGGATGAATGCTTTTCAGGCAGCATTATCCCGTGTAAATCAGTTTCATCTGAGTGGTACCGTTGATTCTGACAAAATCCAAACGCTTTATTTTGGTGAATATACTACTATCATTTTATATTCCTTTTTGCTAATCTTTATCTCGGGGATAAAAATTCGTTTTATTACATATTTGACGTCTACAACGTTTTTACAATTCTCGTTTCAACTCGTTATCTTTTTATTTTATACATTTTACATTCCATATTTCTATTTGTCTTGATTCTTCTCGTTGTTTAAATTTTATATTTTTTATGTTTTTAATTGTAGATATTACTAACATTCTTACACATATACATTTTTTCGCTTTCTCTTATGTTTTTTCTAACGGTCCATTTCATTTCGTTTTTTGTGTCATTTTGCTTAACATCTGTTATTCATTTTGTGTTAGTTATCTATTATCTCAAAGTTTTAAACTAGTTAGTTTGTACCAAGAGAGGGTCTTCTATAGAGCAAGTATAATTCCTTAGAATAAAAATTTAGTTTGTGTTTAAACAGTAAAACATGTTGATTTGAAAATACTTGTTATTGATGGACAAATTAATATTCGGCAATTGGAAATATTGAAATGCTGTTTGCTTCCATTAATATTGCTAATATTTTCTAACAATGCAGATTTGATTTCTAAATAATTAAGTACAGTGTTCTCATTATCTTTAAGACGATTTTATTTTAATTTGAGACAAATTTCTCAAGAAGATGAAAGTTTTAATATAACTCTTAAATGCATTGAGTATGTAAAAGGAAAACAATTGTATAACAATGAAAACATAATTCTTTGAATTTTGAACCAATCATCTCTTAAAATTTGGACGTAGGCCAATAGTACCTTTTACCACGGTGAAAATACAGCGACTCGCTATTATCGATTTGGTACAAGCTAACTTGGTTTTGTTTCACGGGTCAAATGAACTAATTTAGAAACGCCAATTGATTTTTCTAGGTTATGTCGTGCGTTTTAAGCATAAAAAGCAACAAAACGTATTGGGGGCTAACATTGATCATTAGAATTGGTAGTGAAGCAGTAAAATAACATTACGCTCTTTCTGTTATATATTTTAAATCATCTTCTATAATATAATTTTCCTTAATGTGTGTCCGTGAGTCCGTGGCACGTTCCGGCTTCATAGATGTTTATATTTGTTTAGGTTTTGTTTTTCTTATCTTGGCACTCGGCTCGGAGCTTATCGCGTATCCTATTTCACACGTGCGCGTAGCGCGCCGTTTGTTTGTTATAATATATAACTCGTTGTACGCCTAATAATCTTAAATTTTTTAAATTATATTGTTTCGTTATAATCTCAATGCAAAACAAATACGAGTCTGTAGGACTCGTGGTATTTTCAGCTTTGGGATATCATATTTATCAAAAAATCATTGATAATAAGTGTACTTCTTATTATATTACCTCTGATGATATATGAGGATATACCAAAAATACATATATTCATTTGGTTAACATTCCACCACTGTCTCAGAGACACCTCTGATAAGTTTTTGTTTATTATTTTTGAAAAGTAAGTTGTAGGAGGTTAACCGTTTCAGTAGCTTTCTATTTTTACATGTTCTTTCTTTGTTAAAGGTTACGTAGCCATTTGTGTATTTTATTTGGTTAAAGGCAAACGACACGGCGCTAGTGTCATTGATTTAAAACTTTGAGCGATACGTATTATACAGTTGATTAGCTTTATGGTAAATAAATTACTAGGTATATTTTCATAGAAGCTTTGAGTTTAAATAGGATATACTTGCAAAGACATTCATAGTAAATTGCGAGATACCATTATTTTAAATAATAGCAATATCATTATTATTACTCGTCGAAGTAGGTGTGCCCAAGGAAACAGAAAGTTGTTGAAATTAGAACACCCGAAGGTATGGTACCACCAGCTGGAACTAGAAACGATGCAATTTCTGAAATGTTGACAGAAAGGCCTAATTTTTGTGCAAAAACTGCAAAAACAAAAATTTTTTTGACAACATGCATGTTTATATAATGAGTGGCAGTATTTTCATAAAGATTAATTAGAAAATGTATATGTTCACTTATTTAGTAAGTATCTAGCTTATGTGTTTGCGTTTATTGTCTCAAAGTATAGGAAAATGTACTAATGAGTCCTAATTTTACATTGATTCATTGATTTGTTTTCCTCCAGTAAGTGTGATACAAAGCTTCCTATAGGACAATAACATCTTTTCAGATGATAGTGTATTATGTGCAATTAATGTAAACAATTGTACAAATCCGCAAAGAAGTAAATGTAACAGGTGAAATTTATGAAAAACAATAAATATCTCAAAGATACACGGCGCCAGTAGTGATGCTTCTCAAGAAGGCACCAGTATTGGAAGGTAAATAGTAATTTGTACAACTAGTTTTAAAAGTGATACCTTTTTTCATGAATTTGCAGTTTGACAACGAGGGTGAAGCACGAGTTAGTCAAGCAAATTAATGAAAAAAAGGACTTTTTTCCATAGTGATTTCTTTGTCAAAATTTAGTGTGTTAAAAAAAGTGGAACTTTCAATACGATTTTTCGTTAAAAAGGGCGACTTTCATCATCACTATGCAAACAAATGTTTTCACACAATTCTGAGCAACTATGCTTCATAACTGATTTTAATAAAACAAGTTCATCTATGGTTTTCATTTATCTGTTATTAAAATAGACTGATGGGTAACAATAGAAAAACTCCAATATTGAGAAAAATTAATTTTAAATGGATGTATAACTGTCCAAAAATGTTAATCAATCGCATAGGAGACAATAGCAATGCAAGGGTGTAAAAGTGAAATGAATCACATACTCATAAACCTAATTTATTTACTTGAAATGGATGTAAGTATTTACATTTCATATAATTGCATATTGCCCAAGCAAAGGAATGCGAAGATACTGACGCATTAATTATTATAAAAAGCAAAACCGGCGATTAAGTCAATCACGATCTACTAATAAACGATATTTTGTATCTAACCTCTCCAGAATCTTTCGTCAGTCTGTAGGTATTTGACAGAAACACTTGCTTGTTTATTTAAAGCTCTAATTTAAATCCAATTATTCGCACTTTATTGGTCACAATTTCGAAACGAATTTAAAAGTCTAAGTGGTTTAGGTTCGTTAAACACATATTATAGACCATTTGTTAGACACTGACATTGATGTACAGTGTCAGTTACGTTTTAAATTTAACAACATAGAATTATTTGCGTTCTTTTTATTTTGACGTCTTTCAACGTAATGTTAAATAATAATGTTCGGAATTAATTTGAACAAAAACTAATAGAACATTTAGTTGCTATAATAGCGGTAGTCTACCAAGACCAAGCGATCAGTAAATAGATTTAAAAAAGTGCATGTAGTGAAGAACTAATTCTAACGTGTTCAAATCGTTACGTCACTGCAGCAATTCCCAATCAACTATAAATGAGCTCACTCGAACGTCCAGTTAGTTTCTCCCCTCGATCCTTCACCGATATAATCTACAAGCAAAGGGTTAGAATTCCGCTTAAGGGGGTGTCAATTAATTTACGACGGAGCACCGATAAGAGATCAGTTTTGACTTCTCTAAGCTGGGCCCTCTGCGCAACGAAAACAACGTACGTTTTCGTACCTTGTAGTTGTCCGACTCATTCGTACTTGAATTGGAGAAACACGCGTAGAACATGATCCCCAAAGACATTGATGAAGTTGTTCCATTGTTTACAGTGCAAGAAACAAGCTCCGGGGTGTTAACACTATCGGCGAAGTATCAATTCTGTGAAATCGGTGAAGACGAAGCATTCCTGTTGCTGATCTACATTTGTATTGACAGATCTGGTGCATCGAAGAGAAAACCAGGTGATTTTTTTGGTAATTTCAGGCTATATAAAATGTAGGTCAAGAAAGAAATAAAACTAGGGAATTTCTAAAACAAATGCCTAAGAACGGAAAATATTTTCAGAAATCAATTCGATTTTACATTTAGCAGTTATTTATAATAGATTTTTTAAAATATTTGTGTTTCTATACAGAGAGATAAGTAAAAAAAGAATTTATATAATTTTATACATTAAACGGAATGGTTAAAACAAAAAAATTGAGCAAATATGCATAAATTCTTTGCGTTGATAAGGTGATCCGTTTGTTAGATAATTGCGGTCCCAATGTGCTACTGTGTATTATTATAGCAGGATGTTTGTAGATTGCTCGCATTGAAAATAAGCCTGTGTGGAGTATAGCTCACATGGAATATTTCTTGCCCCGAATATAAAATTAATTCAGAATGCGGAGTCAGCACAGCACAGCATTTCAGATTTAAAGGAGACAAGATATAGCAACTTGCATCCTTATCTCTCGATCAGTTTTTAAGAAAATCTTACCGATACAGAAATTCGAACTCTCAACCTTAGGCTCGGCAGTCTAGCAGTCTGCAACTATGTACAGTACTGTTAAAGTGGGGCTAAGATAATATTGTATTCGATCTTGATATCTTAACACTTGTATTAGAATAATTGAATAAAATACGTATCGAATATCACTGCAAGATGATTATATAAATTGTAACATTCTGAATTCACGGGGTAAGTGGTCCCCTTAACATGTGATTGCGTATGTTATGGTTTGTGATATGTGAAAATACAGAATTCTTAAGCTTCGATCAAATATCTAAAGTGCTTAACGGAAAACTACATAGTTAATAATTTACAAAAGAAAGTGGTATAGGCATGTTATCCTGAAATTAATGTGGAAGAGATATCTGACCAGATGCTAATCTCGGCATTTTTCTGTGGATAAACCAATAATGCGGCGTTCATTAAATAATTAGTTTTTCTACTTCCATTGCTTCGATTTGTGACAAACTAAGATAATTCCTATGAAATTTCGCAATTATTGTTTTTGGCTTTTTCGAAAGCTTAAAATATTTTATTGCATCCACCTTAGAACACACAATGTACTCCAAGAAAGCAGGTCGGGATCACCACTATGTTAAGATGTGGGTAGCAACATATTGTATTCTATCTTGATATTTAACACTTGTATTGGAATAATTTAACAAAAGACTTATTTCAGGCAAGGATAAATTATTCCTGTTTATTTTCCGTAAATTGGGTAACAAAGAAAAACGACCAATCCAAAGATTTGTCAGTTCTTTGCATTCCACACATGCTGGCGAAGAAATCATACTGATAGGTTATATCATTCTCAAGATAAGATCTTTACATTCAACCGGCATTACACATTGGACATTAATTTTCCAACTTTACTTTTACGTCAAAATGGTTGCTATCTTCGCAAAAGTTATGCAGTTCGATAAGATTTTTCATATAACTTTCGATTAATCGCGATTGATCGCGAAATTGCGAAAAAGATTATCAATTTGAAAAAAGTAATAAGCGTTTTGCATTAGTATAATGCAGGTATGGCATTTTTTCATGAAGAACCGTTGCGTTTCAAATAAATTCAAAAATACTAATAAACATTTAGACATATCACGGTTTTATTTTTATAGATAGAAGCCATGTTATCATTGACGTTGCTAAATATTTATTCAATTATTAAAATTGGAGCAAAGTTTCAGTTTCCAATAAACAAATATATTTCACTAAAAACAGTAACAGAGCTGACTTTCGCAAAAAATTAAATCACACTATCTTGTAGTCTTCTTGAAGCTCTTAAAACATTTTAAAACAGTTATATATATATATATATACAGGGTGTAACGACCACCCGTACCAGCAAGTTTTCTGGAAAACCTTTAATCGCATGTTTAAAAAAAAATTGTAGTAATAAAGTTGGTATAGAGTACACAGAGACCTAACCTAATCTAAATTTTAATTTAAATGAAGACTGGAATCATTTTTGTAGAACACATATCTCTTATAGTTGACGCAATAAACATACGAGGATACACTTCTCTAGGTACTTTGGTAGCAGGTATACAAATGATATTGGGCGATTATAATCTTACATTACAAGTGTAATTTTCATATACCTTTCTGTGTGAATGGTAGAGATATTTCTAACTTGTCTCTATACTAGTATATTGTATGTACAACAAGTTGAGAAAATTACAGTTTTTCCGTGCAAGGCGCGAACACGTAAAAACACTTTTCCCACGTATTGCACACGCTATTTTTTCACGTACTGCAGGAAATGCCAAAAAGTTTTTATATAAACGTATCAAAAATTATATGAAATATTGTGCATTTAAAATTTCGACTATGAGTTGCTATGCAGAAATGTGTTGCCATGCAGTAAAGTACCACGTTTCTAATAGACCTTTAGCTGCTATACAAAAAAGCGTTACTATGCAGGAAAGTACCACTTTTGTAATCGAATTTGTATTTAGTAATATAGTACATTTCTTTACATTATGTGAAAAAAGTAATTTTATTAGAGAACCCTACCCAAACACTGAGAACTTATCGCAGTTTCGATTTAAATTTTGAAAAATAGAGTAGGTTGATCTACTTCCTCTATACTACGGTTCAGTTAATGTGGTAAAAAGATTTTTCATACCGACTTTATTGAACATTAACCTTCTCTCATGAGATATTCAGCATACACTATATAAGAGAAGTTTACTGACTGGCAAAACGTAGAATACTCCACCTGAAAATTTTTTTAGCTAGTGGTTAAGAAAAGAACCACCTACATATTTACGTCGACGTTTGGATCTATTTCGAAGAATTTTCAAGGCCTCAAAAGGATTATCAGTCTTAGAGAACAATACAATTACAATTAAAGATCTTACCAAAAATGCATGTAATACATAATAATTAATAGTAATTAATAACATAACCAGCAAAACAAATATTTATTTTGAGAATGTTCAGTAATGTAATAATTTGAATTTCAGAATTGTTAAGAAATAGCAGAGGCCATGAAAATAATTGCATAATGACGTTCTTGAATAGCTTTATCTTTGTTTAAAACATAATAAAATCAGAGCAATTCATGTAACAATTTGTAAACTGTAAACAAAATAATTGGGGTAGCTTCTTCGAAAAGCTTTGGTAGTGCAATTGCCAAGCTGCCCCAAAAATAAAGTTATTTTATGTGTTAATGAATACCCAAGGTAGTGAAAAGTGTTGTTTAATTGAGCGATTGTGTCCTGGGTTACTTGTGGAAGTTTTGCCTTGCATTGGGCATCTGCACAGGTAAAATTCGAGGCTTCGAAGTGGTCCAGTGGAAGCTGTGGTGTTTTGGCCATATTCTACGGAGGTGCAGCCAGCTTAATAAGTTCCTCTTAATGAGTGGTCCAGAGCATCGTGGAAGTTCATCGAGGGGCAGGTAGCCCTATTTTCAATGAAAAATCTATCAAAAGGTCAGATTTGCCTCCTAAAGGTGTTAGTTTTGTGCATGTGCTTCGTTAGTGTCCCTTAGAGCGTCACTTTCGGTTCGTGGCGTGGATAGAAGTGTTTGGTTTATGACGCGTTATACTTACATTTTATTGTTATCGCATAGCAACAGCGTTAATTGGGTGGACATCGAGAAATTAATTAAAATTGTCAGCTTGTCTACGTATTCTCGAAGCAACGAAACCATTTTTGTGTTGTATTAGTCCCATCAGTTAAACATATAAGCCCATTGTATCAAATCCCATTAGATAAATAGATGTGCAGAGTGATTACAATTAAACGTTTATTTTAAAATAGAACCTTAAATAGTAATTCATAGCCAAACGTAGTTAATTAGTAATGATAGCAAAGGAAAGTTCATATTCTTTTTTTAATTAAATGTAGCGACCTAACCCTGGGATGAGAGTAAATTAGAATTAGAAATTTAAGCATTTTCACAGTACAGTCGGGAAAATTACAAAAGGTGTTGTAGTTAGGGCTGTTTAATTTATTCAAATAATAAAAAAATCATATTCAAAGATTTATTATACCCAAATTACGACATCAGAATATATATTTATGTTAAATTAACTGTTTAATTTACTGAACTAAGAATTAGAGATTCGAATACCACTTAAGGTCAGCCAAATGTATAATTTTTTTATTGTCCTTGTGTTAAGCATGTCATATCACTAACTAGTATATTTACTATGATTAATATATTGTTAATAATGTATTATTTTTAATTGAAATTGAAATGTTGGTGACCGGATGGCCCAGCCAGCAAATGCTTGCCTTTCGGGCAGCCGACTCGGGTTCGAATCTCGGCGGCTCTAGATTTTAAATTAAAAATTATACATTTCTCGGCTACCACGCTAACAACTGTGTTAGACGTTAACCCTTAACAAAGAAACTCTTCCTCACTTTCGCCGACAAGGCTAGCAACCTATTCGGCTCAAGACCAAAGAGGGCCCATAGAACCACTTTGTGGTTAAAACAGGTCACTGGCGTATAATAGGAGGAAGAAGTTTGAATTAGTATATTATGTTTCTTCGGTAATTAAATTTTTCAAAAATTTTTGAGATTCCTATTTTTACGTGTATTTACGTTATGTGTGTTAGGTTAGGATGCTTCGATGTCAGTTTGACGTATTCGTCCTTTGCCAGGGTATGGACAGATCGTTGTCCCCTTTTACTCTAAAGTACTTTACATTGAGAGGGGACAACGATCAGGGTATATGGACAGATCGTTGTTCCCTCTCACTCGAAATTACCTTAAAGTGAGAGGGGACAACGATCTCTCCGTATCCTGCTATAGGACAGATACGTCAAATTGACATTAAGGCATTCTACGTTAGGTTGATCAAAACTTACAGTATTTCATCACAACAACTCTATTATCAAGTACGTCCTGCTTTGTGTTGGTTTTGGTTGTTATATAGTTGCCATTAAAACATTTATAAGTATTTATAGCACCTTCATATTTTTTTCAAGTACGTAAATTGATCCTTTTAACAATTATTAGTGTTAACTTGAAATTAAAAAATGCACGTTAAGATCACACAAATATTTTACTTCAACGTAAAATAAGAATTCTTTTTGAACTAAAACGGATTCTCATAGCTTTATAGTTATAATATTAACCTGGCCATTGTCTTTGTTCACACTCCACAAATCTATATATTGCATTCTTCAGGTTTGAGTATTTCTGCATACTTACTAATAGTTAGGTTATCAACAGTTTTAGTACATTTTACAAAATAGTTTTTTCTGGCTAACAGATATTATTAGTTTTGTTAATAAATTATAGCATTGTAACGTTCGCCCCCGCGTCAAATATACCTAAGGCACAAATAGTATGCTAGAAATTTGAATGCTTCTAAAACTGTTACAATCTGTGGCTGCATCTTCATAGCGTTCGGATTTTCGATAAGGCGATCTTAGCCGCTACGCGTGGACGTGGTACACGGCGAGTAGACCGAACTCAATAGGCCGAAAGCAATTGACCGAACTCAATTGACCGAATAGCAATAGACCGAAACGTCACTAGACCGAAGCAGCAATAGACCGAAACGTCACTAGACCGAAGCAGCAATAGACCGAAAATCACTCTGTCGAAAATATATTACGGTTACATTTATTAACATTAATAGCGTCAACTTTTCTTCACACTTTATTCAAGCTTAGGACTGGCGTGTTTAGAAGTTTTTTTTGTTTTTTATTTTATTTTAACTTTATTCTAGTAAATCAAACAATACTTAACAAATATATCCTACCCAATTACATATCTACTAATATTAAAAATTTAAATTATGCGCAATCCCACGTAAATAATCGACGATGTTTTCTTGAATATCAAAGTTACTGACAAGGCGCTTTATTCTGTCAGCACAATCCCGATACCTTTTCTGGCTTCTGGGTGGTTCTTCGCCACTTACATATTGCTCTATTTTGAGTTCGTTAAGACTCTGCTCTCGCTGCAGTGCTTCTATAAATTTCCAAATATTTGGATGGTTTGAAGAAACTTGCTGGTTAAAGCCTCGATGCCATCCTTCCACGGAATTGTTGGTTTTAGGTAAATCTTCATTCACACCATCAAAACAATTCCACATAACATGAGGAAAACGCGGCGGGCGACGGTGACGTCGTTGAGGGCGTCCTATCCACGTATCCTCAAAGTAGTCTAGCACACCTTGAGCTTCTTGTGGAATAACATTTTCTTCGCACAACTGTTTAAAGATATCTACTACATTTGCTGCAGGCACGAATGCCAGAGCAGGCAACAATCGCATTGTTAGGGCAAATTCAGGTTCTGCTTCATATCGACGCTGAAGTCCTTCTGACTGGATGTGACGGAAACAACATTGAGAAAAATGGAAAAAGCATCCCCGTTGCCTGGTTTGCGGAAATGCTGCAGACACTGCATTCATCATCCCTAATTCAAAGTCCATAAGTATGCTTATTGGTGAAACTGTCGGTTCAATGTCTTTCAAACTTGTAAGCAATCGAGTGTAGGTTTCTTCGGTTTTATCTGGCAGTAGTGCATATACTAATGGTATAGCATTGTTATATTGCAACCCATGGATTGTATATAATTGGCAAAATAGATGTGGCACAGTTTTAAACGTGCCATCTACGTACCAATGTATGGACTGAGCTAATAGCCGCAAGTTCCTTCTTGTGGAAAAAATTAATATTCGATCGTCAGCGGGTCCAGAATCAAGTAATAGAAAATCTGCTCCATTTTTAGTAATTTTGTAATTATCTGGGATTACAAGTTCTCTTCGATGACCAGGTATAGCTGGAGCAGCATCATGCTTAGTTCGAATGTTTCGTATAGTTCTTTTCATGTTGTCCACTTTTGGCAGTTTTGCTGACGCTGCCTGTGATAATCCTAAAGATGCTTGCGATACTATGAAGTGTGGAGCGTCCTGGGTACGTCTTGCACCTTCTCTAACATTTTGCATTACTTGAGCTGCCTCTATTTCTGCAGCATCAGCTGCATGGTTATGTTGGCCATTTTTTTGTGTAATATCGTTGTCCACTGATACAACACGAACACTACACTTGAATTTTTTATGACGTTCACACCTCCAGTATATCTTCGTATCAATTTGTTTGTCTTTGATGTACAAATGACCATCTAATAACAATTTGCGATGGCCCTTTACACTCTCTATGTACTGCAACACCATTTTCAATATTAACTTTCTACAACACTCCTTAGCAAGCTGTAGACTTGGAATAAATCGAAAAATAAGAAAAATTGCATTTATACCATGGAAAATCCTTAGCGCACAATGCAATTAAGTAAGGTATGTGCCTTACAAGCTATTAGTGTGCTTAATATTCTTATCTATCTTTGTGAGGATTTTTTGACAATAGGATTTAACCAACTTTAACATTCCTATCTCATCGTTAACGATAGGGCCTTTGTTATATATCATTTATACCTTCAATTTAAAAACATCTCTAAGATTTTGTGATTACCATTTTTATGCAGATGACACACAACTATTAATCAAATTTAATCCCGATAAAGTAGATGATGTCAATGCTAAAGTTAATTTTGATCTTAAAAATCTTATAGAATATTCGGAAAAACATAATCTTCAAATTAATGCAAGTAAATGTTATGTGATGTTATTTGGTAGGGCAAAAACTAGAGATGCCAATGTTAATAACATATCTATTAAAATAAGGGATATGTCATTGGAAATTAAAGATTCTTGTAAAAATCTAGGACTTATCATCGATAATAAATTAAGATTTAAGGAACATATTTCTAGCAAATTACAAAAATCATATTTAAATTTAAAAATTATCTTTCAGAACCGATTTTCCTTGAATAAAAAAATAAAATGATTGAAAAAAAAGGTACTCTTATTTTTTAAAATACACAAAAATGTTAATTGGAAGTATTTGTTATATCATATCTCTTAATAGTTATTTAACAAACAAGTATGTTAATGAGAGATAAATGGATGATAAAAAAAATCCATGTGTTACAAATTTATGAGGGACAGTATATGTTATATTATACAGATTGGTGGTGGATAGTGTGAATATAGGCAGTCCATTGAGTTAGAATACAGTTATGGGCTTTGTATGCGTTAGACAGAAGTAGACATATATGATTTAAAATCTAGTATCCTAGAATTCGGTGTTTTCTAAAAACAAAACCTTTTGATTCTGCGAATACTAGATGTTAATCGCATATAGGTCTGTTTATGCCTAACGCATACAAAGTCCATAAACTGTATTCACAAACATTTGATTACTTATGTTCACATTTTCCGCCACCAATCTGTATATTATGATATATAACACTGGAATAGGAAAAACATCTCTTACTCATGATACCACATACAACTATGGATTTCATCTACAAAAATACAATTTTATGGTATAACTAGAATTTTAAAACTTTTTTTGAATAACTGACTACCCACTGCATTTGTATCGAAAAGGTGCCAGAAGAACGTCAAATTACTTTTATCTATTTTTATAAATAAGCGAGATATTGTCCAAAAACGAAAAATCGAAAAATTAAAGTTTTGTTTATAACTCGAAAACAAAAGACGGTAGCCCATTTTGGTTTAAACCATTAAGCATTTCTGGAAAAAAGAGTTCGAGGATGGGAATCAATTTTTCCATATCTCCTATAGTTATCGAGATTCCCTATGAAAACATAGAAATTGCCTTAACCTGAAGACTGCGACAGAGACCAAGCTTATTCACGAAAATAGACTTGAGCTCCCTTAGCAAAAGAAAAGATAATTAGGTATTGTAGGTATCCGAATGTTAAGAATTTGCTAAGTCTTGTAATGTGTATTCTGAATTTCCACCCATTGAGTTTTCCGTCGAAATTTTAATGCCTCTAATGTTCTCTCGCGAAAGGCAAGTTGGGTTGAAATGACAGAATTGGTTAAATTGCTAGTTAGCTTTATACAGATTGGTGGCGGAAAATGTGAACAAAGGTAATCAAATGAGTTGGAATACAGCTTATGAGCTTTGTATGCATTAGACAGAAATAATTATATGCGATTAACATCTAGTATCCGCAGAATGGAGGTGTTTCGTTTTCAGAAAACACTAAATCCTAGGATACTAGATTTTAAATCATATGTCTATTTCCGTCTAACGCATACGAAGCCCATAAACTGTATTCCAAGGTTACAGGTTAAGGCAATTTCGATGTTTTCATAGGGAATCTCGATAACTATAGGAGATACGAAAAAATGGGGTGGCGGAAAAAAGTGCCTGGAAAACAGTGCCGATGGAAAAAAGTGCCGCGGAAAAAAGTTCCGCGGAAAAAAGTGCCGACGGAAAAAAATGCAGCGGAAAAAAGTGTCGACGGGAAAAAATAATAATAAAGTAATAACCGGACGAAGAAGGTTTACAAAATTTTAAAAAACTGGAAGTTACCCTTTTATTTTTAAAAATCTCTACATTGCGCAGTATTATGCAGTATTTGAACATGTATTGTGCTTATCTGTTCCCAAATCGACAGGAATGCAGATTTATAGATAATACGTAGAACTATTTCAATTTGAAGATTTTTATCTAAAGTGCATGTGGATTATGTCTACCATCTTAAAAATTATAATTGCTTTGAATTGCTATTGATGTTTGGATCGCGTATTATTAATTTTTTTAAGATACTCGTGTCTTTGTTGACAGAAATATGAGATTTTTAGCATCAATTTCGGGCCACACAAATTTCAGGTTAAGTGACCGAAACTCAACTTTGACGATACACTCTTATGGTATCCGTCAATAAATTAACTTTGAAGTATCGCGTTTAGTAATTCGCAGGGTAGTAGAAGAATAAGAAAAACCAGTGGAAATTGTTTTTTAGAGCAGGTGGCTGTGACCTTATATGTGACACCTACTATTAATTCTAAGCAACATTTCAAATAACATTCTTTATCTAATAGACTTGTCTGTCTGGGACGCTGTTTGAGTAAATGTTTCTATTGATGCTATTGTTAATAAATAAATGTAATTTTTCAAGATATTTAATGTGCACATTTACCGAATGTGTACTTTAACCATAACATATTTTCGACCAAGTGATTTTCGGTCTATTGCTGTTTCGGTCTAGTGACGTTTCGGTCTATTGCTTTTCGGTCAATTGAGTTCGGTCAACTGCCTTTCGGTCTATTGAGTTCGGTCTATTTACCTAGAACCCGTGGACGTAACGTAAACCGGTATACCACGCAGTTCCTTCTCCAAGCTCCTCTAAAAATGACTCGATAGCAAGGTGGCCAAAAGCCTCGTCATAGGGAAATTGGTCCGCCTGCCGGACAGTCATTCTGAGTGCAGCCATCTTCAATAACTCTTACTCTGTAAATTGTCAAGTTTTAATTATTATGTTTTAACTAGTACAATGATTTTTTATAATGTAATTTGCTGGTTAATTAGTTACTTCTCCATGTGGTGTGTTATTTAAGCTTTTTTCAATCACGTTTTAATTTTTTTAATTTTAACCTCACTGTTTACCATGTGTTTCGATTACTAATGATAACAATGATTATTACGGCCGGATGATGAAACCAGTGTGGTTTTGAAACATGTTGCTACCCACATGTTTACAATAAATATTCGTGGAGAAAACTATATGGTTTTGTTGCTTCATATCAAAGCTAGTTCTTCTAAATTTCAGGTAATACCTTGGAGTTTTTGACCGGACACTTTCTTTCTCTCCTGTACTAGAACATTTTCCACACCATCTTAGGCTTTGGTTGTTAGGAATGTTGAAGGTGATTACTTCTGTTGTGAGATGAACATCTTTTTTTATTTCCTTTGGACTGATTAGATTCTCTTTTCTTAACCTTCATTTTGGGATTTGCATTTGTTCTGTTTGGATTTTACTTCCCGTATTGTGATATGTTTTTTGTTTTTCAGTGCACCTGTTTTGAATATTGGACTGGAACGTCTTGGTCTTGCGATTGTGGTTGAATATTGGAGTGAGCGATTGTGGAAAAGTCGTCTTCTGTTAGAGGGAACTCCAGTCTGCGAATACTTGACTTGAGCGCCTACACGTTTAAGGCAACAATTCGTAGTAGTTCTCTCCGTTTTCCGGTGACCTTGAAAAGATCGAACTTTCTGTCCTTCATTTTTCACAATTTTGAAAAGCTTTGGGCCTATAATTTTTTGGAAACTTTCGATTTACAATTATATATATCTTCTTTATGAAAATTTATAGTTTATAGTGGGAGTTTTTTCCTGTTCTCATTTTGAAAGATGCATTCGTGCGATTGCTGCTCATGCTTCAGAACACATTTCTGGAAGCGTTTTTGGTGTACCCTTTGAGATCAGATTTTATCCTCGTTCGCAATCGGATTTTGTGATTTGTTGTAATCTAATTGATTAGACAAGGATCTCACGGTATTTAACTTTTGGCGGTCTTATCTCAGATATGAACCATTTCTTCCCCTCGCACAATGTTTGACCTGATTTGGATTTAGTTCCTTCAAGCGGCCTTTTAATTATTTTCAAGTCATCGTAATGTGAATCTGTAAGTTATAAGGCACCTGCAAGTGAGTCTTTCACTTACGTTCGAGTAATAGCTGAGTGGTCTTAATTCATACCGAGATACTACTGGGGCTATTCGCCACACCACTTTCACTCTGGGGAAAAGCTTTTACTCCAATGAGCCGAATCGATTTATTTTCGTAACCCACCCAAGTGTTTAAACCACATTATTTTAACAACGTTTGTTTATTATCCCATTCATTAAAGGGCATTCCTCTTCAACTGCATAAATCTGTACTATTGTAAATGTATTATCTGTAACCACTTTTACCTACCGGCGGAGAGGTTGACCCTTTGTACGTTAGTATATGACGGTGCAGTGCTCAACTTGCCCCGGCTTCGGGTTACGAAGCTGGAGCGCGCCTTTTGAGCTTGCGCGGCAACCATTCTGTTAGGTGTCTATGATGGTGTTGTGTTGACCTTGTTACTCTATCTCTGTAGTTCCGAGTAGAGCACAGTTAATTTAGTGCCCAACTGTAAATGGTCTAACCGACCTCGATACTGATCGCCAAGGCTGCGGAAAAATTTCGCCCACGGTGGGATTCGAACCGTGGACTTGCTTAATGCAAGGCTAACGCTCTACCAATTGCGCTACACGGCTTCTTTTATTTATTTATTTATTATTTACTTAATAAAAATGAAAACGTAAAATTAAAGAACACACATTAGTATGTATGTATGTATAATTGATAACCTCATTTTACCTTGTTACTCTCTCTCTCTCTCTGTGAGGTGTGTAGCTCTGAGTAGATAACAGTTAATATGGTACCCAACTGTGAATGGTCTCGCCAAACCCGATACCGATTGCCAAGGCTGCGGAAAAATTCCTCCCACCATGGGATTCGAACTGAGGACTTGCTTAATGCAAGGCTAATGCTCTACCAACTGCGATATTTGGCTTCTTACACATTAGTTATATTTACAAATATATCTTTTAATCGTATTTGACACACATACAGTTTCAATCATTTGTAAATTACTTTTAATAAACAAATTGATAATTCAATTCTGTATTACGTCATAGAATGCTGTGATGGGAAAACCTATCCGTATCTTGCAAGTAGTTCCATATAAGTAATTTGAGAAAAATTCCTACTACGTACACTCGTACAATAATTACCAAAAGGAATTAGAATGCTTCCCCGCAATAACATTGTTAAATTAGTTTAAGTGTGTACTCCATAAAGGTCTATTTGTATGGTTTCTCATGAAATTGTAGCTGAATCGTATAGCCCTGCACTAGAGATTGTTGCAGAATTATAAAATTTGAAATTTTAGCAAATTCCGTCTCCGTTAACTTTTAATTTTTATGCTCGTAAAGCGCACTATTCAGTTTCTGGTGCAGTTTATAATTTTACTTAAATGCGTAATAGAACAAAATTGTAAAATTCTACGAACGTTTGGCCGACATAATTGCCAGAAAAATTACTACTCGTTTAACGTCGTTAATGCAGGGAGCACGAACTGATTTTCATAGGTGTGTGGTCCTAGTTAGTGGCACGATAGCCTATTTAACCACGCACCGATTTGGTAATGAAAGAGCGTCCAGAAAACTGAAAAAAGATGAACTTTCAGGTATGCTCTAGGAATCTTAATATACACCTCTATCATGTCGCATCTGCAAAAAAAGTTAAACTGATATTAATAATACGAATCTCGCTTCACATTCATCAAATATATAAATTATTGCAAAAGGTGTGAATGTGACATAATACCTAGTGTGCAGTTTTTGCAGTGCCTAAAAACTAGACTAATAACCATCTAGACACCGCATTGAACGAGCTGTAATAGACTTCGGCCAGCCTAAAATGATTGCACACAATCTCATTCATTATCCTGCTTTAAGCCGAAATCACAAAATTTGAAGGCAGAAATTATGGGTTACGACGGCTCGTTTGTCGGACGTCTTCTAGTTAGCTGCTATAATTTACTAGTTAACACCTGATTTGCCGCGTGAAGGATAATTGCCAGCTCTAAGCGAGCAGCAGTCTACTTCTTACCGAAAATAGAAGTTTAATTACTGTATTTTTTGCCATCAAAATAGGAAACGAGCGCAGAGACAAAAAAAAATACGGCCTTTGCCGTTTGAGAAATAAGTAGAAGGCACAATTAACAGTACGTTAGTTTACAGCAGCGCTTGTTGTCCTGGCATCGACAGGAGCTGCCCCCTGTAGGTTAATCATATCAAACCCGCATGTCGTGGTATCCTGGGATACGTGTTTGATGATTTGGAACTATGCTGCCACCAGGGGGTTGCCTTCCTTCCCTGCTTGATAAATAACTTAATTTCAACAGACATCAATTCTGTTTAGCCTTTGTTAAATACAATTTGTTAGCTGTACATCGTCTAGGTTCTATTTTTATGATTTGTCTGATATATTTGGAGAGTTGTATATTTTAGTTCAGACTTTTAAATTACTAGCGAAGTTAACGAACCTGAACTTTTTGTAGGAGTAAATGAAGAGAATACTAAACGTAATAACTGTAATCGGATATCGTCGTGGTAGATAAAGAAGCAGCTGGCTCAAAGTTTGTTGTTGAACTATGAATGTATATGTATCACATAAAATAGAAAAACTGAAATAGTAGATTGTAAGTAGCCTACAAGTAGTTATGAAAGTCACACTTTCTTTGACGAATTTGCAGTTTGATTAACGGGGGTGAAGCCCGAGTTTATCCAGCAAATGAGTAAGAAAATAGTTGTTTTTGCATAGTGATCCTTTGTAACTCGAAATTTGGTCGAAAAGGACTGCGGAATTTACAACTGTCAAATTGACAATTTACAATTTCAATAAAATAGTTTTATAAAGTGTTGCTTTCTTCATGATTTTTCATTAAAAAGGGGCGACTTTCATGATATTATGATAACCACTAATCATTCATACTCTAAAAACTGACGAAGGAATCTACCCCGAAGACAAAGATAAATGCGAGGTATTTGCCAATCTACTAGAAAATCATTCACAAACACAACAAACTTAAGCAACGCCCTCCATGTTCACCAAATTGAAGCTCCTCCATCTCATCCCTACTAACATACAACTTACCGACCCAGTATCCCCGTCGGACATTAAACAATTATATTAAACATTTAAATCCTAAGAAAGTTCCATTGGTTATGAAAACAAACTCTCATCGCTTTTCTATACATCGCTCAGGTGTTTGATAGGATTTGGATGAATGCTTTGATCTACAAAATGTCAAAACGAAAAATAACCCTATACCTACTACACATAATCATCTCATTTCTGTCTAAAATATTCATTTTAGTAAGAGTGAATTCATATTTGTCTCCACCTCACCAAGCTAACGCTGGTGTCTCGCAAGATTCCATCCTGAGTCCCACCCTATTTAATATTTACATGTTCGATATCCCTATTACGACAGGAACTAGCCTCGCTATGTATGCGGGTGATGCCGCAATAGTAACACAGGATCACGAAATTGATGCTGCAGCAAACAACCTGCTAAAATCTGTTGATGAAATAAACAAATGGTTTAATAAATGGGGCCTTACCCTAAATGCTACTAAATGCGAAACTAAAATCTTTACGCTTCGACGACCCATAGATCCTCCAAACATCATTATTAACAATACTCCCGTTATATGGAACCCCAAAGATTATGCCGTACGATATCTTGGAATATACCTCGACCGTAAACTCAATTGGAACCTTCATCTAAATAAAAAACTGTCAGAAAGTTACACAAGATTGGGTATACTACACCCAATACTAAACAAACAATCTTCCTTAAAAATTAACTGTGACACATTAATATACAAATCTCTAATCAGTCCAATATGCACCTACGTATGTAATGTATATTATTTTTTTAATACGTGGCACACCATTGTTAATGTCAGCTTTTCTGTTAAATGGGTTGCCTATATTGCGAGGCAACGTACTTTCTGTAGTAATGAAAGCTAACTAAGGAATAGAAGAGGAATAAAACTACTCATGATTTGCTTTTGTAAACTACAAATTTTTACTTCAATGACCACTATAAAGCAAAATAAGAGATCGTACCATTGACTGAATACTGCTTTACCAGTACCTATTATTGCACTTCCAATTACTTCATTTTTTAGTTTTTTTGCAAAATTGATAGTTAGCTGCCACTTAGGAGTATTTGCTTTTTGAAGGATTTACATAAAATGCAACATAATTAAAAAAGCTCTGATTCGCAAGTTTTCTTGAAACTACTTTACCAGTAATAAAACAATGACCGAAATACAATAAAAAACTGCAATGGCAGGAACGATTCATACTGCTTGTGAGCGATTCGGTTCTCGCCGACTTGTAAATCGATTCAGTGACACAATTTACTTTTATTGATTAATCAGAAAATGAAATTTTCTGAGCGTGAATAGATTGAACTTGATTGAGGTTGCTACTCAACAAATTTCGAATCGATTCCGGTATGAACGTATGAACGTATGTTGATCAAATGCTGGGTAGATTCGAATTAATGTGCGATAACCTATAACTAGTTGATGTGGTGTCTCGATTACAATAATTGAACTACACGATGTAACTTCAATCAGTAATATTTAAAATGCAAAGGCAAATTAAAAAATATTCCCTCAAAACTGTTGAAGATGATTCTTCACATTCCAGCTAACCTGTATATGTCAAAATATATTAAAATGTGTTAGCATCAACCCCATTAGGAGCGCCCTAGTCAAACTTTTTATCAGAAAAACGGTAAAGGCGTAATCGAAGACTGGCGCACTAAATGGACACCCTGTATAAATATGAAAACTAAATTTATTTGCAGCAAGCTTTGCACACAACTCACGGAATACGTGCCTTGTAGACACTGCTTATTGTCTGAAAAGTCTCAGAAATCAAGCAGTTAAATATTCCCAAATTCTGGGAAAGGTCAATGGGCAGTACTGTATCAAAGGGTTTGCAAAGTTGGGTTCTCGCTCCCACTACACATTGACAGTCACATTAGCGTTATTACGATTCTTCCTACTAATTTTTATTTCCACACTTTTCAAATATTAAATTAGCTTTGTACTTACAAAACAATGTTTGAAATATAATAAAGTTGTAAAAAATGCAAAATAAGAAGGTATCAAGTTTAATGTTTATTAGAATTAATTGATATTTGATTACGTTATTGGCTGATGATTCATAAATCAAAATCATTTAAAAATGTTATAATTTTGTATCAGTTTTTGATTAAACTAGATCTAAAAGCCAAAGCGTAGACATGTATCTAGACTAATATACAGGTTTCGGCAACGAGGGGAAAGGGTGGAAGATATGAGAGGTGCATAAATGTCGTGTATACAATCAAAGTTGTAGGTACGAAACTGTTGCATGTTACTAAAACAGTTTTGATTATATAGTGTGGCTCATATAAGTGTGGAAAATGAAATTGGCAAATTTTAAATACAATGCCCTATATCTAAGTAGTTTGAAAGCTTTGCATTGAAATAGTAACCACTCTGATATAAACTGCATGGTTTTAGCATCAATTGTTTTGGACATATACATAATTTTATAGAAAAAATGCTCAACTTAGGTGGCTGCTGTAAGTAACAGATCATAACTGAATAAAGGAAAACAAACTATGTTCTCTGAATGATGTCATTTTTTGACAGTGGTCTATTATGACATGTTTTATCGGACTTTTTCCACTGTTTCGAGTGTTTATCGCACAACGTTTCGGGAGTTTCTGATCTACTTTCGTCCTCAGGTGAGTGAACTCCTGGTTAATCCTGAGAAGGGTTGATTTTTTGTATACGTTTTATCACGTACACTCGTGCCTACCCCGGAGTTTGAACCAGGGACCACTGATCACTGTGATCACGAGTCTGACACTCTTACCTCTAGGCTTCCAGCGCTGTAAGGTATATATAAGTTTATAACTAAAATATAGTATGATCAAAAATTAATATCATCTAGTATTATGGCTCTGGAAGTGCAAACCAACGCCTTTAAAATTGGCTTACATACTTATATTTAATTCAAACTGTCAAGTTTCATTCTTTTTACTTCCTTTTACGATAAAGGAAGTATTGGATTCACCCCAAAAATTCGAAATTGAGTTTTCAACAGATCTTCACGTTTTAGAGTCCCCTGATCCCAAAAAACATTTTTTTTTTCATTGGTCTGTGTGTCTGTGTGTCTGTCTGTCTGTCTGTGTGTCTGTCTGTCTGTCTGTGTGTCTGTCTGTGAACAGAATATCTCAAAAACGAAAAGAGGTATGGCGTTGAAACTTCATATATAAGTTTTGTGTACTATGTAGATGAGACAGCAAGCTTTTGAAGAAAATCGCATAACCGGAAGTAGGTGTTTACTCTTGTGATTTTTCAGTTTTTTTCGATTTTTTCAAAAACGGCTCTAACGATTTTTTTCAAACTTTACATTTTTATTACATTTTTAATGTGCATTGACGTGAGATAGGTGATTTTCCAGTTGAAAACTTCTAAAGTGGGTTTCTTTTGTTTTTTTTTTCTATTTTTTTTATTAACTCCTATTTCAAATGGAACACCCGGTATATTATTACATTTTTGAATTCTGCTTAAGATTTTAGAGAAAATTTGTCTCTTCAACTAACGCTCTATTTTGTACCGTTTTTGTAGAATTCGTAATTTTTGAAAATTTTTGACAAATGCTTAAAAATTAAAAATTAAATTTTTGACTAATTATAAGATCACTGTAAAAGGAAGTTGTGTGAGTGTATCACACCAGATTTTTATCCATCTTATTACAATATTATATTGAAATAAACAAATTTTCACGTAAAAGTAATGTAGTTGTCCAACAAATAAGCCTACGCCGGTCGAATAGACACTTCATCTTAAATATAACCTAAAAGTAAAATATATTTGACCCAGTTTTAAAGGCAGCAATTTGTCCTTTCATAGCCATAGTAGATAAGATTAATTTTTGATCATACTTTATATATCCGTGGTAGTATAATGTGATAAACACTCGAGACAGTGGAAAAAGCCCGATAAACCATATAAAAAAAAATGTTTTTCGTGATTCAACAGTCGAGTGTAAAATAGTGGATCTGTGTATTAACGCTATACAGGGTGCCCAACATTCGAAAATTGAATGCCCTTTTGATATGTTAGTTAATTCCCCTAAATTTAACTGTCTTCAAATATGTCTGTTGGAACACAAAAACAATTTAAGCCCATTAAGATGCTTGATTTCAAGAGATGACTAACACACGCCAATAAAATCGTAATTTAAACACTTGAACACTTCTAGGATAACATAAAATCAGATAAAAAAAAAACAAAAGCGAATACAACACAATCCTATAAATAATTATGTTCAGTGTTAAAATATTTCTCCTTCCGTGCTCTGGGTATTAAAGCTATACAGAGAGCTCATGATTTGCAAATATAATCATTTAGATTTGTTTAAATGGAACACTCTGTGTATCTCTGTATTTTCTAAAAGTTTAATGAGCTTCCTTCTGACATTTCATTTCCTAGCTAAATTCAATCGCTTTTCAGATTTAATGTCTCCTTTTTTGCGTTTGTTGCCTACGGTTTCAACCAGTGGCTGGTTTTTTATTTTCTAAACTTGATTTTTTGTTGTGCTCGGAGAGTTACAAGTGTTTAAATTCTCATTCTAATGACGTTTGTTTGTTATCCATTGAAATAAAGCATCTTTAAGGAGCGTAAATTGTTTTTTATGTTTAAACACACATATCTAAACAGCAGTTGAATTTAGGGGTATAAAATAACACATAAAAAAAGAGGCCATTAAAAGGGTTTTAAAAAGTGCAAAAGTCTACAAGGCATTTGCATTTGAAAAAAATATCCGAAATTATTAAATTTTTAAATGTATAAGGTAAATAGCCGCAACCACTATTTGACACTCGTAACGTAACTCACAACAAACATAAATTTTTTGGTAACGTTTTCCTTCATTCGGTTGTTTTCTAGTACTTACAGCAGCCGCCTGAAGTTCAGCATTTTTTCTATACAATCGTGAATATCAATACAACTTTTATATAGGCGATATTTATGTAATTCTTATATTTTCCACCCCTTACCGTTTCCGGACCCGGTATAAATCTTAAAATTTAATTGATTTCATTTAAGCGCAGTCAAATCGGTTTTATAGCATAATCGAATCAAATTGACTTTTGGCATTATCATAAAATAAAATTCGATAAATGTGATACGATTTTGTAAAATTCACTACGATTACATTTTATTAAGTTTGATTCGATTTTTGTTTGTTTTGACTCCGATCGATTCTCATGTATGTAGTCATACACTCAATTAATAAAGTAAATTAAAGAGCGCGTTTAGGTACTTCGCCAGAAATTAATACCTAACAAGGGATGATTGCGGACATTTACAATTAATGTTGAAGAAATAAGCCTGAAAAATTAACCAGGTCATAGAATAGTTACCGAAGTGAAAAGAGGAGTTTTAACTTCTGTATTGAATTCCATCTACTATTATACTGCGGCCTAACATATCAAAAGTTGCCCATAATTTACTTAGAAAACCGATTATCTTATCATATAGAATGCAACTAGTGGGTTCTTGATTATCAAATAATAATTTTCGTTTGCACGAGATATAGTGTTTGGATTGCTTAAAATAATATATCGAGGGGAAACAGAAATGATTTGATAATCAAGAAGACACACGAGTTGCATTCGGCTAGATTATATTACGAGTCAATAAACAACGTTTGAACAGTTTATTTATAAATATTAAAAGTACAGTTAATCTGGCTGTTATGACAATTGTATTGTCAGCAGATAACGCGATGTTTGTGAAGGCATGTGACTATCACTTATTAGTCAGGAAGGTATATGATTATCACAGTTGCTATGTACATTATCAAAAGTTAGTACTCTGCATTTTTCCGTTTTTCATTGGTTGATGTTAGAGGGAGTGGTATAATCACTTGAATAGGTAACAGGTAAACATAGTTGAAACGCATTAAGAAGCAACGGATCACTTCTGCAAGAAACATGTTTTTAAAAAATACGAGTATTACTTCCTGGTAGGTGGACCATCGTACTGTAATAACGCATATTTCTAATTCCCACAATTTTTAAATAATTACGTTAATCGAACCTCATATATAATTGCGTGAAATTATTAATTATTGCAGGGGTAACCGATGGGAAGCACTACACTCGCCTACACTTCCTGTTCACACATCCGCGAAATAGGGGCTAAATTCTGTTGTGATGGCCGCGATCGCGATGCGGCTGAGGGTGCAGCCGATGATTGTTTACTTGGGGGCAAACAATAATCAAATGACACACAGGGACGCAGAAATTCCATCATTAGTAAACCCCATCCGTAGCGTCGGCTCGGATATATGCCACCGTATGATTAATTCAACAGCAAAAGGTCTAGAGTTTCATGTATGTGTGTGCATACGGAATATAGGTAGGTACATAAGGACGCCCTAAAAAAGTGATCCAGTTTTACCTGCCCTTTATTGCAAGGGATGGTCTAGTCAGCCTTGGGCCTACCCTTAGACCGCGTGCTAAGAATGTAGAAGGAACGGTGTTACAACATTTGGGTGTCCATTTTCAGTTTATAAAGTTTTAATTGAAGTAGTTGTTTTAAAAACATAATCTTATTAGGAAAAAAGTAAAAACATCATATACTGGCTAGCTGAGATACTTTGTTCACTTAAGGATCTCATTGTGAAAAAATAGGGATCTAAGGCTTATCTTAAGTATCCAGTTAGATATTACTTTGCTCTGCAATAGTAGAATTCAACTTAACGTTTATATTGCATCTTTCTAAATTAGGTACATGGCTTAAAGATCCTTTAAACTGTTGAAGTAATAGCGTGATATTTCTATTTTAAGGCACAACACCGTCCCACCAGATAATGAAAGTGAATTTGTAGGTAAGATTTAGTGCGGGGCCGAATCTCATTCAACCCCCGTAGGATCATAGTTACCTAGGCCAGTCTGGTCTGCATTACTACCCTCGCATAAACTATTATTTATTACGACCTTTATACCAACGAAGCCTAGATTACGCATTGTTCGCTGGCATTACGTGGTTCGCTATTTTCCTTTTTAAATGCAAATAAAGCTATTTAGAGCTGGGTGCCCTAAATTACAGATAAAGGGCTCTACCTGACGTTTTTTGCAATTCTTATTCCCGAAAGCGGTTCTGAATTAATTAAAAATTAAAGGCATTAAAATGCAAATGGGATGCTGAGTTGGCAGTTCCAGGGCGTAATGCAGAAATTAATAATTCATCGGAAGCGGGATATTTCCTCTCCGTAAAACAGATCTTAAAAATAAGGTGCACTTCAGTATCGTGCTTGTGGAAATTTGCTCAATTAACTGTCGATCACCGACACATTTTCTTCTTACCATTTGCGGCAAAGCTTATTGTTTATACTGACATTAATGCCAACAAACCATCATTGGACGTTGTACAAGTAATACTAATTCTTTTATAAATAACCATGGAATTTATTTTTCTAAATTTAGGAAATGTACCCATGTTCTTTAACCATGTCATCATTTATACTACCATGGGGTGCTTCTACAAATCTATCAATTGCCCAAGTTCCGTATTTAAAGTAGACACGCCCTGTATAGTATCCGGGTTTGTAAATATGTTGGAACAGTTACCTTCTGAGTTGTATACAAGAGTGCTTGCAAAATTATATTTATGAGAATGACATCACTGCCGTGGCATATGCTAATTAACATTAAGGTATGGAAAATGTCAAATTCCAGCAGACGTTAAGGGACTTTATGGAAATGAATACACAAAATGCTGTCCCTAATTATTAAGTCTACGGAACGGTACACTTCCCACAGAAACCTGTACCATATGCGATACTCGTTAAAATTTGTTACATTTTGTAAGTAAATGCACGCACAAGCAAGTATCACCACAGTAATTTACTAAGGGCTGGCTTTACACGAACTGGACACCTGTTGCAGCCTTCTATTACGAATACCTAACAGAAATCTGAATACTTTACAAAAAAGTGAGCTTTTTAACCGAATAAAATGTTTAGTGTTGTTTAAGAAGCAAGATTTATAAGTATAGTTGGAGAGTTGATTATACTCTACACAATAAAGAAATCACTGAGGCTTCTGTTTGGCGTCTAGACTTAACGTCAAAGTTTGTTATGATAAGCTGAAGGGCTGTCTAAAATAATTGGTATATCGTTAAAAGAATATTATAAGAAACATCTTCCTTCTATTAATACTTAGGACTAATTAAAGTTTGACTATTATTTCATAAAGTTTGTTGAATGAGATAAATCTGTAAACATAAATGTTACCAGAAAAAATGGTTCAACTCACTCAACAAGTTTCAGCTTTTACAAATTTATATTTTTTGTCAAATTTAAAGCATATTAAGTAGAACCGTGTAGAAAATTGTAGCGAGTTGGACTCTGATAAATCCTGCACTTGTTCAACAGGAGATTCAAAGATTCTCGCAATTTATAGCTGCTTTATAATTAAGCAGTTAAGGAAACTTTTTACGACGTTTATAATCATTCATTAATTCTCTTTAATTTCTTTTATCTTTCGGTGTCGAGGACCATCCATAACGCGTGGTAAGTGCAATAGAAGTACTGGAATGCACACGATTTACATTACACTTTCCCGCAACCAAACATACCACACAACTGCTTTTCGCTTCTGCATTTTATCCAAAGTCGGTTTCAACGCAACCTGTGCAAACTTATGTTAACAGAATTTCATTTCAGTGACCATCAATCAGCTTAAGCAATCAATTGTTTAACATTTTTGTGGGATTATTATTAATTTATGATGTAGTATAGCTTATTATGCAAAGCTGTTCTGTTTTATATCCTCTAACTACCCTTAAGTTTAATAACTATACTTATGAATCTCCTTGTATATCTGAAATACTTCAGGAGATGTATATGGGGAAACAATTAACATTTTAAGAGCTGCTAGAAAAGACAAAATCCCGGTAAGCATAAACAAAATAATTTGCTGTTCGTCGACAATAGCAGAGTGCAAAAAGTCCCGATGGCTCTACAATTATCGATAAATATGATTTCATAGAGAATGGAAATAAAATGAAAACTATCAGGAATGTTACAATGACAGATGAGTCGTGAAGATTTTTGTAATACGTTCAGGATTATGTGTGGGTAGCTCTGAACTTGGTTATTTTTGTGGAAGTTTACGGGTATCACATACTACATACTTTTAATGGTTGTTATTCCTTTCTTAACTCTAACTTTCCTAATTATTTTACATTTTTGTACCATAAAATGTATTTTTTTGCGTTCACGCATATAATTAGATGCAAATTTCGCATGTTATAGAATATTTACAACTTGTAAATTTAGTTTTGTAAGTTCAATCTAACCGTAGAATTATTTTTTAACTTTGAGTCGAAAATAACTTAATTAAAATTGTAAACGTCATCTCTATTTAACCTACATGATACCTTTTCCACGACCGGGAGTAGAAGTCGGTTTCTATAGCATCAAAATTGTGACAGAAGTAAAACATTTACTCCCTAGAGACAAAAATTTCCCTAGGGAGTTTTCATTATGACTGACGCAACAATTATGTCAAATTCGATGTTATCAGGTTAGGTTTTGCGTCAGTTTTGACACAAACTGAGGCAAAACCTAACCTGATAACCTCGACTTTGACATAATTGATGTGTCAAAACTGACGCAAAACCTAACCTGCTAACCTCGAATTTGACATAATCGTGAGCTCTTGTCATAATGACTTACCGTGCCATAGGCTACTAATTTTAAAATAATTGTAACTAAAATGTCATAAATGACGTTTAAAAAATACAGGTTTTTCGTTTTAAATCTTCCTGCAACGTGAAAAAAATAGTATATGCAACTCGGAGAGAATGCTATTTTGCCTTAGTGCAATTTCTCTCCTTCATTGCATAATCTACTATTTTGCTATATTGCAACAATTTTTTGATAATTAAATTAAAAAATAACTTTATTGATTTACTTACTTAACCCTAGAACGCATAGGTGGCGTCACATGAGACACCACCTATTTAACTATCTAGTTTTTAGTGATTTGCTGTTATGTTATCATATTTATATTTTCAGTACTCTCCAGAAGAGTATTGTTAATATATATCCCTTTCATTTTTAATTTCCAAAAATTGTTACAAGCTTTATAATTAATTTTTTAGTTACTTGGTGTCGCATATGACGCCATCTATGCAATCACGTAAGAAGTTTTCTCGGTAGGTGTTGGTCGGTAACTTGCCATCTGTCAGTTTACGTACATAATTTTCATAGTAATGTAATGCCAAGTGGAATTTGTTAAAATAGCTATCACTACTGTCTTTATAGGATTGCCAGTTAGCTATTATACTTGAGCCGCCGAACAGATAGAGTGGAGCAGGCAACCAAAATAACTAAAAGGAACAGAGTTGGCGACCCTTATAATTAGAAATAATTGCATTTGACATTAAATAACTTTTTGAGGTTATGATGCAAATATCGAGAGATAAAAAAAAATGATCCTCTCGTATGAATAATATGTTGGTGGCACTGTAAGTCTATGTCAAATTCGAGGTTAGCAGGTTAGATTTTGCGTCAGTCTGTATTAAAACTGACGCAAAACCTAACCTGATAACCTGCAGCGTAATTTATGTGCTCAGCAGAGACTACCGAGTGATTTTTTAAAAACTCAATGGCAGCAGGCCCTGGATACCCTAAATCAGTTGACAATACTGAAATGTATTGTTGGTGACACTGTAAGTCTATGTCAAATTCGAGGTTAGCAGGTTAGGTTTTGCGTCAGTATTGGCACAGACAGGGTCACCAACAATACACTTCAATACTGCCAACTGATTCAGGCTATCCAGGACCTGCTGCAATTGAGTTTTTAAAAATCACAGTAGTTATTTGTCACTGTTTAACGTAGCTATTAGTACCTGATCAGTTCCTTAGATTTAACAATTAATTTATTCATACTCATAAATAAATTAGTATTTTAACCATTTTAATTTCCGTTTTGCGCTTTAATATGCATCTATGCAGTCAAAATTAACTTCCAGATATTAAAAAAGGGTTATAGTAAATTTAAAGTGCCTCATTAAACAAAAAAGGTGTGGTGTCGTATACGACACCACATATGCGTTAATGTAACTTTCTTAGATGCGTTCTAGGGTTAATTAATCCTGATGCCTCTCTACCTTTCTGTGTAAGGTGTAGTGGATTTCATTCGTGTTTGGTATCCTTTTCCATACTTCTCTCCATTGCTCTCTGTCTTCTGTCATTTGCCTTATATTATTCCAGGTCTGCTTCGTTTTCTGTTCCCAATGTCTCTTGCTTCGTATGTTCTTCTGGGTATTCTTTCGTCTCCCATTTTTCTCTAAGCATCTTAGTTGTCCTTGTATTTTATGTCTTATCGGTTGTATGTTCAATGTTTCTCGGTACTGTTCTTTTTTTATTCTGTCCAATTTTGTTTTCCCTCGATTCTTCGCAGTAGCCGCATCTTCATGCTTCTTATTTTGCTTTTTTTGTCGTTCAGTTGTTCCTATATACCAGAATTGGTACAGCCACTTTTTTGTTTATTTCCGCTTTTGTTTCTTTCGGTATTTCCTTTTTCCCATGATGTGTTGTCAAATGTCATTAAAAAGTCTGCCTGCTATTCCAATTCTTTGGTTGATTTCTCCCTCAATTTTGCCGTACCCATTGATCAGTACTCCTAGTTAAATAGGTATTTGAAATCATTTACTTGTTCTAGTTGCTTTCCCTCCACTTCTATGTTATGCACTCTTAGCCCTGGACTTATGATCATTGTTTTGGTTTTTCCTCGTTTACTGGCATATTCCGCTTTTTCAGTTATTTGGTATATGTCTGCATATTGTGTTGTAGGCCCCGGTCTGTTTTTCACCTAGTATAACCATGTCGTCGGCAAATATAAGTTCTGTCACTTGTATTTTTCTAATTCTCCACTTTCCGATTGTATAGGGTTTTATTTGTCTATTACATTTGTTTATCTTATCATCTAGGGCTACTGTGAATAGTAAAGGACATAGTACGTAGACTTGTCTGAGTCGTACCCTTGTTTCTGTTTCATTTCTGGTCAGCACATAGTTTAGGCATCTTATATAGATGATTTTCATTTCTAATTGGGTTCTTCTAATCCTCCTCACTCATTCTCTCTTCTGAATCTGTCAAAGATTTTTGCAGGTGTGCGAAACATACATGTGCTTGTTTGTTTGTTCTTATCGCTTTCTCACTTATGTACTTTAATGTAAGGTTTAGGTTTTGGGTACTTCTGTTTTCTTGGAAACCATGCTGTGAATCTTTTAGAGTAATTTCTATTTCTGTTCGGATCTCGCTTCTATTATCCTTGCGTATAGTGTACTTGGTATAATTACTAGCGTTATTCCTCTATAATTACTGCAGTCTCGTACATCTCGTTTTTTATATGTTCCTATCTGCTAGTCGTTTGGAGTCTTATCTTCTCTAATTATGTTGTTAAACACCTCCAGTGCTGCTTCCTTTACCTTTTCTTCTACATATTTTATCATTTCTGCAGTATTGTCGTCATTTGCTGCAACTTTGCTTTATTTCCTGCAACTTTGCCTATCTCCAATTTTTGTATTGCTTTATCTAGTTTTCATCTGGTTAATATTCTTTCTTTGGTTTCTTCACCTTTCTTCTGTTCTTCTTGTTCTTGTATTACTTTATCTTGTTGGTTATTGGTGCCGTCGTTTTCTGTCTCTAGTAATTCCTGAAAGTGCTTTCTCCATCTATCCATTATCTTTTCTTCCCTGCTTAATATTTGTTTTGTTTCATTTTTGATCGTCTTCAGTGTGACGCTCTTATTTACTCTTAGTTTATTTAGCGTTCCATAAAATAGCGTTTGGCTCTCTTTTTTATCTGTTTTACATTTGCCAATTACACTGTACTTTGTGCTTTCATTACTTTGTCTCGAGCCTTTTTTTCCGATCTTCTTATATTCACTATAGTCTTCTTTTTCTTGATTTAAGGTATTCTGCCCATTTCTTCTTCCTCTCTTTTAAATTATTTCTTAGTTCTTCCGTCCACCATACTGTTCGTTCTATTATTTTATTACCTATAGTTGCTATACCACAGCTCTCTTTTGCTGCTTCTATTGTGTTTTCATTTAGTTGCTCCTATTTTTATCGTACTGTTGTGCCCTGTTCGCGTTTTTGTATTTTCCTATTTAGTATTGTTTTATAGTTTGTTGTTACTTCAGGTATATTTAGTCTGTGGGTTCTTCTATTTTCTTTTATTGTGGTTCTCATTTTTTCTTCTGTTGTCTGTTTTCCTTAATTTCATTCCATTAATAAAGATAATGGTCGCTTTTTATCTCCGCCTTTTTACTGTTTCGTCATTTACAGCTTTCCACTTTTTAACTTCCTTTTACAGTAAACGAAGTATTGGATTCACCCCAAATATTCGAAATTGAGTTTTCAACCGACTTTCACGTTTTAGAGTCTCCTGGTTCCAAAATACATGTTTTTTTTTCATTGGTCTGTCTGTGTGTCTGTGTATGAACAGAATATCTTCAAAACGAAAAGTTATATGTCGTTGAAACTTCATACGAGGTGAGTTTTTTAAGGAGTTACAAGGCGATATTTCGAAAATGGCATGAAATATTTTGATGAAATTTTTGGTGAGGTATTAGGCAGATGGGGGACATATAATAGTTATTTACTATACAAGTGTGATAACAGCATCATTAATATACGTGTGTGTAAGTTACAAACGAGTGCGTAGCACGAGTTATGTAAGCACACAAGTATATTAATGATGCATTATCACACATGTATTGTACAAAATTTTATCTACGACTGCCTAAAATTGAGAAAAGTGCATTAAGACAAATGTCAGATCTGTCATTTTCAAAAATATTGTAGTAGGCAAATGTCATTATGTCATTCATTTGACACTATTTCAGTTAGGTAATGAAGTCATTACACAACTCAGTTGCGTAATGAAACTATTACATAACTGAGTTGTGTAATGAGCTTCATTACCTAACTGAAATAGTGTCAAATGAGTGACGTAATACGTTACTTATCTCACTGGAGTAGATAAAAACATATTTTTGATATTCACCTCCTCTCTCTATTTTGAGAGGTGGGAGGTAACTTTGTAATTTTAAATAGGATGATGTACTTTTGTTCACAAAATTAGGATCTACGTAAAAAACTACATATGTGTACAAAAAATGTTTTATCTAACAATGCCTGGATAGGTTTCCTAGTTGTCTTATTTTGTTTTTTGCATACATCATTATCATATATCTGAGGGTAGTTAGCTTTTTTGAGATTCCAACAATTTTCGTCGTTTTCCCTATACAGTGTGGTCCATTAAGTGTGCAACAAATGGGAAATTTTTTTATTAGTTGTACAATCGAAATTTAAATATTGCTAAAAGTTAGTGCATGTGCGATAACCATATCAGATGCCCTTAGAATGGCTTCAAGTCAAACAATATACAGGGCAGGACAAAAAATATGAAATTCGTTCAAGAACAAAGTTACCTTATTTCAAAAAATATAGCAGAATTTTATTGAGAAAAGTTGTTTATAATTAAAAGTTATGCTCAAATACAAAGTCACGGCCTCCTATTCGAATTTTGATTCTTTTTTGGAAAATTTTGTATTACCCCCGTATGATACATATTTTTATTATTTTGATTTTATACGTATATAAAGTAGCCACAACCACATCCCTTTTAAATAACTTTTAGCAACTTGAAGCGTATTTGTAAAATTTACTTGGATTTATATTTTTTTAGGTAAGCGTCCACTTCATGTTTGTTGCAAACGATATTTAACAGAACTTTAGAATTTCCCAAATATTCTTTTTAACAAGGCAAATGATTTACTAATAATAATTTACATATGAAAAACTCTTAATAAAATCAGAATAATAAAAATATGTATCATACGGCGATAATACAAAATTTTACAAAAAAAGAATCAAAATTCGAATAGGAGGCCGTGAATTTGCATTTGAGCATAACTTTTTATTCTAAACAACTTTCCTCAATAAAATTTTGCCATATTTTTTGAAATAAGGTAACTTTATTCTTGATCGAATTACATATTTTTTGTCCTGCCCTGTATATTGTTTGACTTGAAGCCATTCTAAGGGCATCTGATATGGTTATCGAACATGCACTAACTTTTGGCGGTATTTAAATTTCGGTTTTACAACTAATAAAAAAATGTCTCATTTGTTGCACACTTAATGGACCACACTGTATATTCTCTATTTGTGCTATCATATAGTTGCTTGTTTGTGTAGATGGAATCCTGTACTGTATTCACAGCATTTTTTCAAGGACTGTCGTTACTGCGTACATACATATGGTCTGCCGTTACTTTCCTTCTCTAAAACATGACTGTTACTCGTATTGCGAGACGCCTAAAGTCGGGGTAACTGGCAATCCTTTTAGTTGAAACACACTCGGACACGAAGACCAAAGCTACTGAGATTAATAAGAACACTTAAGTAGATACAAATACTTGCATTTATTTTTCCGCCGTTTACAGAACCCTTAAGTTTACGTATTTACATCTTCTTATTAACTAACTTAATTCTAAGTCCATTCTGACCAAGAAAGCTCGGTGGGCGTTTACAAAGTTCCCAATAACCTATCAGAGCTGGTCTAAATTTTGGACATTTGGCATTACGCGGACGTGACCGTTCATAATAGTTCTATGAATTTTTACAAGCTTGAGGATTTCCCACAGTGAAATGTGGCCTGTTCGGACCCTTAGTAAATTACCGCTATAAAGATTTAAATTTCTACTAAAAGCATTTGGTCCCAGCTGCAAATAGTTTTTATGATCGAGTTGCAACCATTGCTTCTTCTAATCACGTACCGGTCATATACATCACTCAATATTTCGGTTTATGAAGTAAACGCTGCATAAACTTACTCTAAGCTTATTCGTGAGATTGGAATATCTCCAGCTTCCCAAGCGAAAGGCACGTTTCTAAACATCCGCTTGTTGTAATTTAAATATGACATTTTCCTACGAATTTTACCTTAAATTATTATACAGATGGCTTACAGCTAACTAAAGTACAGTATATTCCTACATAGTTCATTAAATTAAAGAACGCGAATCGTAACACTCGCCTAATATTTCTTCTATGCACGGTTTCATTCTTTCTGCTCTTATCGCGGCTAACAATGTTTCAATAACATCTAGGAGAGATGTGCATCTGTAAGTTCTACACTTTAGTTTATCTGCTCTCGTCTTGTATATGGTGCATGTTATTGAATATGCCCAGCCCTCAGGTATTTTTCTTGGGTTTATAGTCTATAAATCTTATAGCAGTTAGTGTACCTTGTTGATTAATTATTTAACGTTTTTGGTTAGTTTGGGAATGAAATCATCTTCTCCGGGTCATTCTGTTGTTCTATAACTTGTAACGATAGATCCGAGGCAAATTTTTGGCAAACCAATTATTTTAATTATTTCAAATTTGCCTGCCGCCATCTCGCTACATTTTATTCCGGTATTATATTGCACGTTTTGAGTGGGAGTCACGCGGTGCGCCGTTCTACTTCAAGCGTCTTCAACGCAGCCTTTTTTTCACTTATTGAATTTTCAGTCTGAATTTGAGATAAAGCGATCCCCGAGACCGTATAAAAGAACGCGCTCGGAGTAGAATAAGCAAGTCTACTAGTAGTCCATCTGCCTTAACCAATAACTTCTCCTAAACCCGAAGAACCTACCTGGGATGTGTACAAGGCGCCGGTTCAGGTGACGTGCACAAACACCCTTTCTCCGAAACCCCAATCGAACATAGCGCTGGTCTGTGACGAGTTTAATCCCCGCCCTGTCCTGGTGAACGCTTCGGCGTCGGTCCACGTGACGAGCATTCGCCTAGTACCCCGATTGGGGTCCATCTTCCCAGTAGTTTCTACCGGACACCCTGCATGGTATAACTCGAAACCCTCCGGGGAAGTTATAAATCTGGGGCGTTTACATTACATGAATTATCCGACTTCCTGGCGATCCCCCGTCCAGCATTTTTCTGTAAGGCACGAATTCATCTAGCGACCGCCGAAGCAAACAACTCCGTAATCGCTCCTTAGGAAATTATATTAGCATAATTCGGACATAGGTGAACTCACCTACGAGATCCACTAATATCGAAGCACTTCTACTACCTAATAACGATCAATTAGCTTCAATACAACACTACCATTATTGAACACGTCAATGTTTGCTTTCTTCACAGGATTAAAAAGGTTGACCATATTGGAAACATTCACAGGAGGCGAAATCCGACCAGCCGCGCCATTTAGACGGCACTCACTCAACTGGGCATATTGTCGGTGCCAAAGGGGTTGCCGCCGTTACTAGGCGCTTAGTCGTCCGTTTAGTAGCATATTATCAACCTTATATAATATGTATTAGAGATTTTGTTATGTTTTATTAAGAACCACATTTTATATTGCTAATATATGAGAACTAATACATGTTTATTTTTAACTATTTTCTTTGAATGTGTCCACAGTACCACGACCCCAGCAGAGAGCTATCCGAGGCCTTATGCAACTGTAGAATTAAAAAATAATTTTCCCCATTGTGTTACAATTCTGTAAGGCCAAAGCAGAGACGTTACAAACTTTTCCACTTTTTGTTCGACTTCCTTTCTCATTTCAAGTATACTTTCCTGGTGTATTATTAGTTGCATTATTTGCTTTTAGCTAATCTTGTTTTCGCTTGGTATTCTTTTTTTTATATATTCTTGTTCTATTTCCTCTATCTTCGGGTTATGGTACAGCTACTCTTCTTTCTGCTTCACACATGTTGTAAGTATCTTTTTTGATATGATGCTGTGTTTTTTCTGGTTTGCATTTTCTCTCTAGGCTAGTGTCTTGGTTTGGGTGCTTTCTTGCATTCTTCGTGTTAACAAAGTTTTTTCTTGTATGCTTTCCTTTGTTTCTTGATATATAGATGGCAGTATGTTTTTCATTTCTCTTGGGTATCCATATTACCCGTCTTTTCATTGAGAAAGCAGTGATTTGTTGTTGGTATCTTGATTTTCTTTTAGTTTTTCATTGTCATATTCAATTCTTCTTTATCTTTATTGTTGTTCTTTGTTCCAGTTCCTTTCTGTTGATATTTTCCTTCAACCATAAAGTAATCTGAATCACAATTTTCTCCTCTGCAACTCCTTGGATGATATTTTATGTCTTTTATGAATGTGGATATGGCCTATCTGATTTTATGTATGTATTCTTTCGGAATAAGAGTCAGATTTTGCAACGGGAAAAATATAGTAATCTCCACTATCCGATTGCCATACACAGAAGCAAAACTTACTTTAGTTATTTCAACCATAGAAAATCTAGTGCTGCACGTATAAATAGGCTCCAAATCAATTCTAGAAAGGGAAAGGCATATCAGTTTAAACAACATTGATTTTTTAACTATTGTATTTTACCATATTCGGTCATCGTCGTTATAATAAGAGTTGCTTGTAAAGGCAACGAGGTTCTACTTTATTGCCTTAAGAAGAGCTGTAGTTGCACTTAACAGCAGTTAATCGGTGTTATGAAGACAGCTCATTTAGTCGAAATTTTTGCTTTATGGGACACACACAGCGACGTGTCGAGAATTAATTCTCGAAATTTATGGGTGCCACAAACTAGCCGCGTATGCCAGAAATTGCCTGAATTCGCATCCGTGTTGCCAGCGTGCATATATGGATGAAAATCAATTATGGTAGCGTTATCGACGCATCGTAAAATGATTATCTGCGTATTGTTTATCAAAGTATGCATCGCAATTATAGCTACACTGCATAAATTGCGAATGTAGGCTAACCAATTGGCGTAAATTATAGCAGGTGCCACCGAATTAATGGCAAGGCCGCTTTCTTTTACTTGTCGTTATTATTAATTACTTGTTTTAGCACCGGCGACTACATTTACAGTCAATCGTAATCCGATACCTGCACTTAACAATTAGTAATGTCCATTTATCAATTTTTTGGGAGCGATTTTAATAACCGCAGCTTTTAGGGAATGGCCGGCAGCCATTGTTAAACGTTGTGGAAAGTGGACGCTTGATAAATACAAAAGAATACTTACTCTGTTTCTATTAGCATCGCTGTGCAGATGAGCTACCGCTGCATTAGAGCGTGATGGATCGTTAGTTATTACGGCTGACGTTATACACTGTAATAACGCAGTGGCCGCATACAAAACAACACATTCTGAATTAATTAACTATAATAATAGAGTAAGAACATCTTACATTTATCATGATTAAAAATCATAATTTAAGTAATACAAGTAATCGAACTAGTTTATGTAATGTTTTGCATATAAACTACTGCATTTGAACGTGGGAACTATTACTTGTGTAAACGGTTCTATTACAATCTATTGAAAAATATTAGTAATCAGCTTTTCGCTAATGGCTTTATTCTCTCTCAACCTGTAATATTTAATACGTCTTTTAAGTCATAAACAAACATGATTGCCTGACAACGGGTCAGTTGAGTAGATATTAAGTAACTATCAAGTTAACTTGAACTGAAGATCAAGCAGTTTAGATTTACAGTTGGGAGAAAAACTTTGTGAGCACTTCTGGAGCTCTAGAGTAATATTCGTTAATCCGTCGACTGGAATTACTCACTGCCTCACGATTAAAATCGAGTTTACTTCCTTGGTGCGTAAATAACTACTAAATTTACTGCAACTCTTCCCAATGTTCAGAATTTATCATCATCCACCAAGGTAGACTCCTTCTTCTTTTTCTTTTTATTATTATTATTATTTTCTTAATTGGTTCCTTTGCTTTTCTAATTGGTGCAGTTTTCTATATTTTAGCGGAGAAGTTTTTCTGCTACTCTCGGAAGCATTTTTAAGAAAATATTTTAAATTTTTAGATTTTCAGATTGCTTAATTTTAAAGCAGCCAAGTTAAGATCCTGTCTCTCCTATTTATTCTCTCAGTAGTGATCATAGCAGTGGCGTGTATTGCCTGCCTCCAAGCAACTCGCTTGTGCATGGGTTTTCCTGTGGTTGATTTGAGTAACTTGCTCTATCTAATGGTTCGGGAATGATCTTTTTCTTTCCACCCTTCCCTATATTATCACCCTTTTCATATTCTAACCTAAACGAAATATTTTAAAATGCGGAAATTAATCACACTGAATAATCGTTGTTTAATTTGTTGTTCGTTCGTAATGGTTTAATTATTCAATGTGCTATCTAAGGCATGCATGCAAGCAGAACATTTCTTTCATTTGCTTCTCATTCGATCACTCTTCCTCAATGATAAGGACTCGAATCACTGTGTCGGGACTGGGACTGAATATGTGTTTATCCTGTCACAGTTTGGTTAGTTTCCATCTTCTCAGGACATGACATTATTGTACCTGTGCTTGTTATCAACAATCGCAGATACATACATCTATGTACCGTTTAGAATCTTTGTCCTACTTCTGGCATGTTGTTTGATCTATCAGTAATCAATATTTTCATTTTAAATGTATTCAACTTTAAACCTAGTCATTCATTTACATTTTCCACCGGCCGCATAAGTTGTATAAGTTCTGATATCTCTACTTCGTTATTGAGCAATAGTGCGAAATCATCTGAAAAGCACAAATGATTAGTTTTTTCTTCTTTAACTGATATTTTCTCTCACCAATTTTTCAAACCTTTCTCAATATAAATGTTCCACTTACTAGATGTTATGCAGTTATGGAGGCAATGTATAGTATGATAAAAAATTAATCTCATCTAGTATGGCTGTGGAAGTGCAAACTAACGCCTTTAAAATTGGCTTACCTATATTTAATTCAAACTGTCAAATTGTATTGTTATAGTATATTACACAACGAGAGCTGTAGGAAGCATATTACACGCGAGTTGGAAAAGTTACGCACAAGCCGCGTAGCGGCGCGTGTGTAATTCCACGAGCGTGTAATTGCTCTATAGCTCGAGTTGCGTACTATACTTTTTCTACATTCACACTCATTTCGTTAAATGAAAAAGAAATATTTTATTAACTGTCAAATCATCTGTCACACCATCTTAAAAATTAGGCGGCTGCAGTCACATCCCTACACCGCTTCGTACAAACAACAGAAACTAACTGTAACGTAATAAAAAAAATTACGTGTTAGTCATTACGTAACACTGTTTGTAACAACGAATTTACTAATCAAGTAAACAGTGCTTAATGAGCAATTTACTAATAAAGGAGTAGAAAAAATATTCTTTTTATCCATCTTATTACAATATTATATTGAAATAAATGAATTTGCACGTAAAAGTAATGTAATTGTCCAACAAATAAGCTTGCGCCGGTCGAATAGACACTTCATCTTAAATCTAACCTAAAAATAAAATAATAAGGTTGTGGAGATAGATAGCCAAAAAGTTTATTGTAGTAGGTATAAAAAATCTGATTGTCCCTTAAGGTCCAAGCGTCATACATGTGAAGGTTGATAAAATATTTGACGTTTCGCCACTTTAGATGGCTTCATCAGAAATTATTGACAAGTAATATAACTAAAATACAAAAGTTAGAAAATTAGATTAAGTGAACACATAGAAAAATTTTTCAAGGCTTACCAAGATGGCTTCCATAAAGTTTATAATAATTGATAACAAAATTTGCAAATGACTAATTAAAGCCACATTGCATGTATACGGCGTTTAAATGGATAAAGGTGAAATATTAAACAATCATTATTGATTGAGGTTAAACATTAACTATATTATAGATAATGTAATTGAACAATAAACTTTTAATAGAAAGTAAAGGACATCTTGTTTTGAAGAAGCAAGCTGCCAGAATGAGGAAAAATGCAAGATGTCAATTGTATGCGTAGGCATATTTAGCTTAAGGTCAGGTCCGTATTTCGGATGAATTTTTGAAAAGATGAAAAAATTAATAAATTTTAGGGGCAACTACAAAATTGGAAAAGAAAAATTCGAACCGTTTTACTCAATTAAAAATATGATGAAAAAAGTTAGGGAGTTATTTAAATAAGTTATGGTAAATAGTACTTAGATTTTCAATGTCAGTTTTATAATTGATAGCATTTGGACTTTTTTTAATTTCGATCATTTCTAAGCACTTTCTTGTTACGGTATAAAAAGGACTTTACGACACCCACCCAAGGTGAGCATCGCACCACGGAAGCAGTCCTGAAAACATGACACACTTGCCCTGAAATCGGTTCGAAATAGGCTAATAGGCCACGGCTGGAACGCTCAGGGAGTCGGGCGTGAGTCACACGATACGTTCTGGGCAAGCGCGTTGTGGCATAATATATACAGGGTATGTCGAAATTATGAGGGCGCCACCAAGCCTGTCGTAACCCGGCTAACCGGGCCTGGACGGTTAGACGGGAGCGAAGCATGCAAAAATACTCCGCCAATAAGATTATTCAAGAGTTGCAAGGTCAAACAACAACTTCGGGATTGCCTTAAGCAAGGATTGTGATTAGGTGTCCATCCGACCACGACTACGCAGCTGTCCCACTCACCTGCACGCTCACAGCTTCCTCGTTCCGTCGTACAATAATTCGTACAATAAAGGGGCGTCTATCTGTAACAGAACATGCACAAACCGAAACAAACAATAGTTCCCTTAACTAACCAATCATATATTCCACTTCGAGTTACAATGGGGTAGCAGAATGCGTCGCCCTGTATCTAACCTTACTCTATAATTAAGGGCACCAGCTGGCACGCGCGCTCTAAGCTTAACGACAGATGTTGAACATTAGTGAACAGCAATAATAGGTACAAAGATACACATTGCCTTATGCAAGGGCAGCGACGATTTACATTAGCCTTCACGGCCTGAACTGTCTGCAGTCTGAATGAATACACTAGCGTAGTAATGAATAGGTACAAAGATACACATTGCCTTATGCAAGGGCAGCGACGATTTACATTAGCCTTCACGGCCTGAACTGTCTGCAGTCTGAATGAATACACTAGCGTAGTAATGAGTAGTAATGAGTAACACTCGCGTTCACAGCGGTAATCAGGTTAAAGGCACATACCTTAATGCGTGGGCGGCGAGGGAGCCTGGTACAGCTGAGTTGCGACGAGCTGCAATCGTAGGTGGTAGGTACCTTCGGTGTTACAACGGCGAAAGGGGGTGAATGCATAACCGCCTCAATGGCGACGGGAGACGCGTCAAGACGCGTACAACGGGACGACGAAAATGATGGGGGCCTCACTCGTTCTGCTGAACCAAATCCTCGTAGGTCGAGATGAAGGGGGGCACGACCCCTCACTAATAGTAGCAGGAACTGGGCTCCAAAACACCCACGTTACGCCGAAGATCACTCGACAAATTTCGAATCACCACCACCACACACAAGCGCTCTCTGCCACGGGCTCTGGAAGACTCCACTTAAGGCGAAAACGCCCGCAACATAACTGCTGAAGCAGCACCCGACGGGAAAACGACTGACGCCCCCGCCATAATGGCGGGAGCGCCGCACGAACTCACATACACTATCCGACCTCTTGTTTTAACGACGGCTCTCCGCTGAATGCCCGAGGGAAGCGTTGGCAAAAGGTCACCTTGGCCGCGTCCCCCACGTGACTAAACCACAGCGAATCGCAAGGCGATGAAATGAAACCAACCAATGCGGGCCACGCTGGTATCACGCCGCCACCGCGTGCTATTCAGAATTCAGAAAAACGCCATCAGAGGAGAGCTCCAACCGACGACAAATACTGCTTTTTAGGCTAACTATGTGCGAAATCGTGATTCTGGAATTAGGCGATGGAGCCAAATAAAGAGCTAAAAGGGCTTAGCATACGGGCGCGCTGCTCTAAGCTTAGGCGGCTATTCAAAATACCAAAATGACCTAACTAACGGCGTGAAATGCAATTAAGCATCTGAAACAGCAAAATGACTTAACATTCTTTTACGAGTGTTAGCCTCTTTATGTAAAATTTTAGGTGTTGAAAAATTGAAGTTATGAAAAGTTTCTATAGTGTGATCTGTGAGTGCAGTTTTTATTGGAAGGTGAAATTAAGTTTTTTTTAAATTGAGTATTTATGTTGGTATAAGCGGTTTTTCAAAAGTTGTTTTGTTTCGCCTATGTATGTAGAAGTACAATTATTACAGTCAATTTGATACACTAAATCAGATTGCATGTTGATAGGTGTTTTGTCTTTGAGGTTTGTGTAGACAAGTTTTCCTATTGTATTGTGATTTTTATAAGCTGTATTGATGTTATATTTCTTTAATTCTCTTTCTATTTTTTCCGAGATATTAGGTATATAAGGTATTGATATATATTTGTTTTGAGATACTGAGTCAGGAATATTAAAATCAGAACCAAAAAAGTTAGGTTGTAAGTTACAAGAAGTATTTAGTTTGTTTTTAATTTTTTGTAATCGAAAATTGATTTGTTTATTTATGAATTTAGGTGGATAATTGTTATTTATAAGGATGTTAGTTATCAATTTTAAATTTTGATTATGAAATTGTTTTAGACGAGAGTTTAATTGCTCGGTCTACTAAACTGTTTATGACACTTTTTTTGTATTTTAAATTAGTTATGGAATTGAAATTTAGATATCTATTTGATTTTATATTTTTTCTATACCAGTTGGTAAGAATTTTTCCGTTGGATTGCCTGTATAATGTTAGATTTAAGAAATTTATGGAATGTTTTGTATTTTCATTTTCAATAGTGAATTTAAGTCTAGGATGTATATTATTAAATGTATTTAAAAAAATTAATTTATTAATTGGATCTGTTGCCATGATTATGTCATCGACATATCTTTGATAAAGGGAAAAAATTAGGATTCTGTTTCAAAATCTCTGTCTCAATATCTTCTAAAACTAGGTTTGCAATTGTGGATGATATGGGTGAGCCCATAGCACCTCCAAAAGTTTGTGGATAAATTTTATTTTTAAAAGAGAAGTAAGTAGTTTTTAGTACAAAATCGACTGCATTAATGAAATCATCCATAGGTATTTTAGTATGTTCCTTAATTTTTTGCCAGTTGTTTCTTATTGTTTGTATTGCTAGATCTGTAGGTATATTAGTGTAAAGTGACACTACATCTAGTGAGAATAAAGTGTGATTTTTATTTAAAGTTGTATTGTCAATTTTGTTTTTAAATTCCCAGGAGTCTTGGACACTAAATTTATTATTTGTTGTTATTTTAGTTAATATTCCAGATAAAAAATTTGACAAGTTATAAGTTGGACTCATGTAAGAAGCAATGATAGGTCGTAATGGTATGCCTTCTTTATGTAATTTTGGTAGTCCATATAGTTTAGGTGGATTTCCGTTGTGAGTGATAATTTTTTTATATGTAAAATTGTCTATGTAATTATGTTCGAGTAAATGTTTTGCAATTTCGTTATTTTTTTTTTGAATTGATGGTGTAATATCTTTAATTTCCTTTTTATAAGTGTTAGTGTCATTTAATAAATTATAGATTTTATTGTTATATTCTGTTTTATTTAAAATGACCGTTTTTTGGGTTTTGTCAGCAGTAGTTATAATCAATTCTTGGTTGTTTTTAAGGAAAGTTTTAGTTTCTGCAATTTTTTTAGTTAATTCATTATTATATTGTTGCTGTTCAAAAGTTAATTTTAAATGATTATTGTTTTTATGATTGGTTAAAATATTGCAAATGTTTGCTCGTAGTGAGTTTTGATTTTGTATGGTTAAATTTGTAATTCCTTGTTCGATGCTGGCAATTATGTTTTCGTATGGTGGTTTGTCATTAGGAAAATAATTAAATTTAGGTCCTAGTTTTAAGACATCAATGATGTTTTGTTGAATTTTAGTATTGGTTAAATTTATGACAAAAGTATTAGGATTTAAATGTTGTGGTACATCAGTGTATGTTGGGTTGCATATATTTTCTGTTTTATATGTGAGTTTTTTTATCTTGTTTTCTGAGTTGTTACGAAGTTTTCTCCTCAATTTCAAGTTATAATTAATTTTGGATGTTAGAAAAGATATAAACAATTGGTTTTGATTGATATGGATAAATTTTGTACTAAAAACTACTTACTTCTCTTTTAAAAATGAAATTTATTCACAAACTTTTGGATGTGCTATGGGCTCACCCATATCATCCACAATTGCAAACCTAGTTTTAGAAGATATTGAGACAGAGATTTTGAAACAGAATCCGAATTTTTCCCTTTATCAAAGATATGTCGATGACATAATCATGGCAACAGATCCAATTAATAAATTAATTTTTTTAAATACATTTAATAATATACATCCTAGACTTAAATTCACTATTGAAAATGAAAATACAAAACATTCCATAAATTTCTTAAATCTAACATTATACAGGCAATCCAACGGAAAAATTCTTACCAACTGGTATAGAAAAAATATAAAATCAAATAGATATCTAAATTTCAATTCCATAACTAATTTAAAATACAAAAAAAGTGTCATAAACAGTTTAGTAGACCGAGCAATTAAACTCTCGTCTAAACAATTTCATAATCAAAATTTAAAATTGATAACTAACATCCTTATAAATAACAATTATCCACCTAAATTCATAAATAAACAAATCAATTTTCGATTACAAAAAATTAAAAACAAACTAAATACTTCTTGTAACTTACAACCTAACTTTTTTGGTTCTGATTTTAATATTCCTGACTCAGTATCTCAAAACAAATATATATCAATACCTTATATACCTAATATCTCGGAAAAAATAGAAAGAGAATTAAAGAAATATAACATCAATACAGCTTATAAAAATCACAATACAATAGGAAAACTTGTCTACACAAACCTCAAAGACAAAACACCTATCAACATGCAATCTGATTTAGTGTATCAAATTGACTGTAATAATTGTACTTCTACATACATAGGCGAAACAAAACAACTTTTGAAAAACCGCTTATACCAACATAAATACTCAATTAAAAAAAAACTTAATTTCACCTTCCAATAAAACTGCACTCACAGATCACACTATAGAAACTTTTCATAACTTCAATTTTTCAACACCTAAAATTTTACATAAAGAGGCTAACACTCGTAAAAGAAAGTGCTTAGAAATGATCGAAATTAAAAAAAGTCCAAATGTTATCAATTATAAAACTGACATTGAAAATCTAAGTACTATTTACCATAACTTATTTAAATAACTCCCTAACTTTTTTCATCATATTTTTAATTGAGTAAAACGGTTCGAATTTTTCTTTTCCAATTTTGTAGTTGCCCCTAAAATTATTTAATTTTTTCATCTTTTCAAAAATTCATCCGAAATACGGACCTGACCTTAAGCTAAATATGCGTACGCATACAATTGACATCTTGCATTTTTCCTCATTCTGGCAGCTTGCTTCTTCAAAACAAGATGTCCTTTACTTTCTATTAAAAGTTTATTGTTCAATTACATTATCTATAATATAGTTAATGTTTAACCTCAATCAATAATGATTGTTTAATATTTCACCTTTATCCATTTAAACGCCGTATACATGCAATGTGGCTTTAATTAGTCATTTGCAAATTTTGTTATCAATTATTATAAACTTTATGGAAGCCATCTTGGTAAGCCTTGAAAAATTTTTCTATGTGTTCACTTAATCTAATTTTCTAACTTTTGTATTTTAGTTATATTACTTGTCAATAATTTCTGATGAAGCCATCAAAAGTGGCGAAACGTCAAATATTTTATCAACCTTCACATGTATGACGCTTGGACCTTAAGGGACAATCAGATTTTTTATACCTACTACAATAAACTTTTTGGCTATCTATCTCCACAACCTTATTATTTCATCGAAGCAGCCAAATTTTCATTCACCTATTATACTAAAAATAAAATATATTGGCCTTTCTCCTGGAGAAATATTTACTAGCTTCTCTTTTTTATGGATAATTGTTACTACAGTATTTTGGTCAATGTTGGTTGCATTAGGTTTGGTAGCAGAAGTAGTGCAACATTTTTCTATTTTACTTTTAAAGATAGCAGACTCGTCGTCCATGTCTACAGTCATAAAGTGATTGTTATATTCGGTTCGATCATGCTATTGGTTATCATGGTACGTCTTCAAAGCGCTTTTATTTCAGCTTGTTTTTAACTACCCTGGTTAATCTGCAATGGCCCAATGGCCTAAGTTCTTGGTTTGGATTTTCTTATGCGCAACTAGATGTTCTTAAACACAGCTGTATGTGCTTCTATTTTCCTACATATTTTTGAACAATCATCTTTGCCAGTTTCTCTTGTTCTACAGTTTGATATCCTATTCTTTGTATTCCTTGCTTTATTCGCTCGGTTATTCTTAGCTGCTTCTTTTAGGCATCTTTGTGTACTTGCTCAAACATAGTGGGATGTCGTAATATTTTACTTTATTGATTTGGTTTCTTCTTTGAATATTTAGGAACTGTTCCGTTCTTGACTTCTAGCCTGCAGGCTAAAGGGCCTTCAGGGTTTTAAGCGAATCTTGGCCATTAACAGTTTGTGGTCTGAGTCACAAATTGCGCTTGGGAGTGTTCTGTCCGTTAACAAAACCGATCTCCCACTTTTTTGAATAGAATGTAGTCAAATTGAACACATGATCTATCTATAGCAATTTTGTATGTACAGTCTTCTATTATAATGGGGTTTGTTATCGTATAGTTGGTTTCCATAGCAAATTGAAATAACGTCGTACATTTTGTAAGGCACGGAATGGTAGTTATGACAGGTTGTCAGTTTATCATATTACAAAACGACTGTTAAGTTTTAATTTGGGCTTGACTGAACCGGTAAAACGACTAAAAGCTAAGCTAAAAATGAGAGAAAAGACGGAAAAGCGTTATATGCACAAATTGTTCTTACAAGCTGCCACTTAATAACTAACGATGATCCAGTGAATATCTGTTAATCACTTCGTTACGGGTGAAAAACTACGCCTAGTGGTTATCGTTTTTTCGAATGTACCGCGCCGTGATTTCCGTTTCAACGCAGTGTGGGTCTTTGTCGTTTTCTTTAGCAAGCCTTTTGAGGCATGTCTCCTACATTTGAAGTTTGAAATAGGGATGGAGACGTGACGTGAAAACAGTCGGGTCACGCCGAGTCACGGCGGGTCCTGTCGTGCACCTGAGTAATATTTGAAAATCGGGGCGTGAACGTGAGTGAAAATTTTTATGGCGTGATTCACGTTTTACGTTAAATATTTAATAACGAACAAAAGACTGCAGGGTTTCCCGCTCCCCCGCTGCCCGACATGTGGAAGATCTAGAGCTGGAGCGGCAGGTCATTGTACTTCTGTGTGGCAGCCTGCAGCGACGGAGTTTCGCACTTGTGTTGTGTAGTGAATGTTGCGTCTATAGTCAATCACGTGTAAGTAGAACTTGCTTTTTGTTCCTAGGGCGTAAAAGTATACTTAAACCAAGAAATTCAAAGTGTTGCTTAGCAACAGATGCCTTCTTGTACTCGCACTAGTAAGAGAAACGTCAGTTGTAATGACAGCTTGTGGTATTAAATGTAATGTCTTTGAAAACGGTTGCAAGAAACGTTTTTGCGAGAAATCAGTATTTATCACTTGTAAGATATTGTAGTAAATTTTCATTTACTCCTTTTTATGTCTATTTTTCTGATTGCAACATATCACGTAAATTATTTCACGTGAAAAACATATTTTCTGTTAGAGTTTTTAGTTCTGTTGTGGGTTTTAAATTTGAACGTTCTATCTGAATTTGAATTTTTAAATAAAATCTGCGGGTCACTCGTGATTTGCGGTTCACGCCGTGAACGTGAGTGAACGTAAGCGTGCGTGAACGTGAGTGTTTAAAGCAAGCGTGAAACGTGCGTGACGTGGGTGAATACTCACTCACGCACCCATCTCTAGTTTGAAATATCTTTACACTCAATTCAACGTGGTTTTGGTTAAAGGCACCGTTATTGAAAGCTCACTTTCCACTTCTTTATGACGGATTAAACCAGCTGCGTTATCTGGAAACTTGTAGCCCTGACTTCATTTAAGGGGTAAGGTCTAAATTTTCGATCAGATCCGTTCTTTTGCTTTGGTGGCGGTGCTAACGTTAGCGGAATGTGCAACTTTTTTCTCCTGCGACGATGTGTTTTGCCAGACTTGGTAATATAACGTCACTTCTCATTGGACTACGTGAATTTTGATTTTTCCTACGAGTACTATTGCGCCTTCTTCGTATGACCTCGCACTTCTGCACCTGTGATTGTCAGTTTTGCGGTCCGGTTCTTTTGTCTACTATGGAGAGTTTAGTTTCGTAGCTGTTCTGGGTATCGTGTCACTTTGGTTGTCTTGCAGTTACCTTAGGTAAATGTCAGCATTTTGTGGTCATCGAGCCAAGTTCGATGGCTGCTATTTGTACACAATACCATCCTGTGCAGTGTGCATAATACCCATATTGTAGGGTCCTCGCTGTATGCTGGTGACTTATTCTTCCGAATTATGTTACCAAGCAGTAGCGTATATTTTACTATAAAATTTATTTATTTTTATTTTTTTATTTAATTATTTATTTTGGTACTCAGCCAACAGCCGTTAGGCCAATTATAGGCGTTGCTGTACATTTTATGGGGATCTCTAACCCCACTAACGACTGTTATGATTATGACATCCGAGACCAACTATTTACGTGACAGACGTATCACGAGGCACCGAGAGAAGCAGCCATGGAACTCCCATTCAAGTTCTGACCTTTTACTTAACTCTACTGATCGAACGTGAACGCTTGTTCAAGCTACACCATCCGGGACCCATGGAAAAAAATGCATGCGTTTTAGTTACTCCAAATTTATTTATGACTTGTCGTAAATGAGTTCATTCCAGATTATGTCAATATCGACTATGATTTTAAGTTTATTAGTTCTCGTCTCTATCTTGCCCATATTTTGTTGTATTGAAAACTCATTGGAGCTCATAAATAATTTTATTGTATTTAAACTTTTGTAAAGAACTCATGCCGTCTCCATTGTAGCTAGTCGGCCCTCGAATTTTCCCATGTAGTCACGATACTTTAAAATTAATTGGGAAAGTCTAGCATTTAAGGAAAAACGCATATCAGTAGCTTTGAACTAAACTTCATCTAGCCAGTGTCTTGCTGAGAGAACTGCGATTTCTTTGTTATATCTCTTAATCCCTTGTTCAATGATGTTAAGTTCTCGTATTTGAATCTTTAACTCGTATACGTTTCATACACTTACGATTGGACGATCTTCTTTAAGTAACTTCTTTTAGATTCAGTTGTAATGTCTTCATGCGGCGCAGGGTTTTATAAATCAATTAGGTTAAGATTATCACCACACATTTTTCTGTATTTCTACAGAAAATACTACAAATAAAAAATTATATTTGTTTTTATAACTTGTACGTATTAAAATTAAAATTGAAAAGCACAGAAATGCATGTATGTACCTCTAGTTTAGATGTCACATGGCCTCAGTTTTAAATACAAGCTATTATACTTATTAATGTTCTAGCAGCACACGTTGCAAAAAAATAATTTTATTCTAAAAATTCCACAGCACGCGCTACACATGTAGCGTATCGAGTTTTTTACGGAAGAAATTAGTCGACATTTGCATTTTACTGCAGGCATGATCATTCACTCAACAGGTGGCAGGGGAATCTATTAACTAGCTCAGGTTACATCATGTTCTCATCCATATTCAATGTGGAGTAATGTACTGCGAATTTGACAATTATTAGAGTCATTGTAAAAACTACGCGGGGCGAATATATACCGCGTCGCTCTATTACTAGAATGAAGCCTAGTTTGCATACTAACAAGAGCGAGTTTCTAAGATACCTAAAAAAATCAGGTGCTGTCAACATTAGTGAGCTCGGTACAGCAGCACTATATGACGTTTAAATGTTTACAGATAATTGTATAGCGATAGTTTACTTCTATTTTCTTTTTAACTATCTTTAGTGCATAGTGTTTCTTGTTATAGCAAAAAAAAACTATTGTTAGAGCATGATGCAAGAGATATTCGTTGCCGTTTGACAATTGATGTTTCATTTACGCTACCTTTTTTATATATCCTTAAAAACAACAATCCAGGGGATTTTAGTTGGATATAATTATATCATCTAGGTAACCTAAAAGGCCTGTTTACATTATATGTTTTTGCTTATGAGAAATTTCGTGTGAGTTACTTATGACTTGAGTTATGAGTTAAAAGCATATGAGAATATTTGAATGTTCACACTGTTGTGAGAATATTTCTGTAATTTTGACACTTGTGACCTAAATATAACCTAACATCTAACCTAAAAATGTTTTAGCTAGATTCTACACCTAGTCTAGATAAAAATGAATCCAATTTTGACATATACTAAACTTGGTGTATCTTTAACAACCTTGTTGTTTTTGATTTTGCATCGACACATTAAAAAACGCAAAATTGTGAGAACAAAAAATAAATCGAGAAGAATATGGATGCGAAAGTGGCTTCAAAGACGAGATTGTGGTCGTGGCATGGCCAATTTAGTGTTTACTGAACTTAAAATTGAAGATAAAAAGAGTTTTAAAAATTTTACTAGGATGTCGGTAGAAACTTTTGAAGATCTGCTTGCAAAAGTAGGTCCAAAAATACACCGAAAAGATACTACCTTCAGGGAATGTATTTCACCAAAAACTCGGTACGTTAAAAAACATATGTATAACTATTTGATATTGGCATGAATTTGTATGTACAATGGTCTTTATTTTCAGGTTGTTGCTAACGTTAAGATATCTTGCTACAGGTGATACTTATAAAAGCTTGCACTACAGCTTCAGGATTTCAGTACCAGCCATATCATTAATAATACCTGAAGTAATACTAGCTATTTATGAAGTATTGCATACTGAATATCTTTCTGTAAGTATAGGTACATAATTTGTCATTAAAAAATATTTCAGACAAATATACATCATTTGTAGGTACCTCAAACTCAACATGAGTGGGAAACAGTTGCGTCGCAATTTTACAAACTGTGGAACTTTCCAAACTGTTTAGGAGCCTTAGGTATGATAATATACATACAATTACCATATTTTTAATGCTGCTTTGTTTTAGACGGCAAGCATATAGCTTTTAGAGCAAAACAGACTGATGGTTCGTATTATTACAACTACAAAGGATTCCATAGTATAGTTCTCTTGGCGCTAGTGGATGCTGAATACAATTTTCTTTATGTTGATGTAGGGTGTAATGGCCGCATAAGCGATGGAGGGGTTTTCCGTAACAGTTCCTTGTGTTCTGCTATAGAAAATAATACTTTAAACTTCCCAGCAAATAAAATTTTACCCAACAGCAACATTACAGTACCATTTGTTGTAGTTGCTGATGATGCATTTAAACTTACCAACCACGTTATGAAACCCTGGGGTCAAAGATCAAACAACATTGAAAAGGTTTTCAACTACAGATTGAGCAGAGCAAGACGAGTAGTTGAAAACGCATTCGGTATATTGGCTAATAGATTTCAAGTACTACAAAGAGATATCAATCTAGATGTCGAAAAGGTGCAAAATATTACATTAGCATGTTGTACGTTACATAACTATATTAAACAAAAAGACAGTCAAACATATTTGATAGGCCTCGAAACTGAAAATGTTGAAACATTGACAATAACACCAGGAGCATGGAGAACAACTGTGGCGATCACTGATTTAGAAAGCATTCCACGTAAATCTGGCAATGAACCAATTGAAATACATAGGAAGTTCACTACGTATTTTAATCATTCTGGATCTGTACCATGGCAGTGGGAAGCAATTAAAAAATTTAATTTTTGAATGATTTAATTTATTATAAGCAAACCTACTGTATATACTGTGCGACTAAAAGAAGATGAATTAGAGCAGCCAAAAATGTGAGAAATGGCAGTATCAACCTTAATAATTTGGTCCCGGCATGCTCTAATTCCTCTTTTTTCAATCGCATAGCATTAAAATATTTACAAAATTAAATAATTTCTACAGATGATCGAATTCTATCGTTACACCCATCCTTGCTTTTGCAATCCACTTTTGTTTTGCCCTGTAGATAGCATTGTTTATCTCATGTTTTAAATCGTTAACGATTTCAACATCATCTATTGGACGAAGTTCACTAGCAACCCATTTGCCAAATACTTCTGCCTCGCCGTTTTCAGCATCCGTAGCCTTCAATAAATTTTGTTGAAGTGTATGCAGAGTTGCTACAGTTTGGCGGATAGCTGCTTCCTCAGGTAATTCGTCAGGGGTTTTTGGCTCCCGTGAGTCGTTGCTTACTTTTCGTTTTTTTGATTTGGAACTGGAACTTGATGATGCCTCGGTTTCTGGAGTATCTGCAGTTAATATTTCAGAGTCACTGTTACTGCCATAATTTACAGTTTCCTCCTCATTTGTAGTTTCCTCCAACAGATTACATTTTCCTTTTCGACCTTTAATGTGATCGCTTAAAAATAGTAAATGTTCATACCACCAAACAGTTGGTTCGTATGAGCCGTCTTCATCTTCATCTGCTCCCGTTCCAGTTTTTTTATACACATGGCATCTCCTCACTCGGGCGTGTTCATGCGTAAACTGGCTTCTTATATTAGTTAATTTTTTTTTAATATCTTCTACCGACATTTGTGGGCAATCTTTTTGAAGTTCCTTACAAATATTAAACACCGCATCTGTTCTCGCATGCTTATTCTTATAAAATGTATTCTTACAATTGTATAAGCATGGATAATTTTCATACAACTGAATTAATTTTGTCGTTAATTCAACTGTCCAATCAATCTGCAAATGCAATAAACAAATTCTATAAAAGTATTATTAAATAATGCTTTACATACCTTATTGTCATCCTTGCTTTTTGTTTTCTTGATATTATTAGCGTCCATTTTCAAATAAACAACAAATTACTTACTGCCTCTGATAAAACCGTAACTCTTGCTTTACTTGAAAATTGAGGTTAAGAGAAACGTGGAAACGTCAGTCACAAAAAATGTAAGCAGTGACTAGGGATTTTTGTTTAGTGAAACTTCCTAAATGGCGGAAAATTTAAAATTTTAGCCGTTTCTCACAAGTAATCTCATAGGAAATAGGTACTGAGGTATTCCATATGTTTTCTTATGAGTTGGCTTATGAGTTTGCCAAAGAGTCATCTCATACGAAAAATCTTATGGTGTAAACAACTAGTACGAGCTTATGAGTTTCTCTTACAATAAATCATAACCAAATCATAAGCAAAAACATATAATGTAAACAGGCCTTAAAGGCTGAAAAATGTTTCTTGTCTTTGTTCTATATATTGTCTACCCATCTTGTACGTGGCCTTCTCTTTGCGGTTGTTGTTGGTTGCTTATTCAATACACCTAACGTTGAGTTGTTAGGTGTTACTCCTATCACGTGTAATATCTAGTGTATTCGCATGCGTTTGATAATATTCACTCTATCCGTTTCATTACTGTCTTCTTAATTCTTCATTTTTTTGTCTCCATTTTCCTTGCTTTCGGAATTCTATGAAGTATTTTGCATTCATATACTTTTAACCTCGGTTCTTCTCTTTTGACTGTTATGCATGACAAATATCCATACATAAGTACATATCTTATTTCCTTTTGAATACTCGTTATTTTACTTTCTAAGGTCTGCAAATGTCTTCCGTTATATCATCGATGTCGTAAATTATCGCACCTCAGCATTTTTAAAAGTGGTTACTTTTGCTAATCCCATGTTTCCTATTATTTGGTATTCTCTTGGTTCCACTTATCTTGAATTTTTTAGGTACGTTATTTTTTCAGTGTTCACTTTCAATTTTACTTCTTCTGACTTGCATTTCGTTTTTTATATGCTGCAGTTATATATGTCTACTTTCGGTGCTAATTATGGCTAAACTATCAAGATTCCTTCATAGTTGGAACATATCGTTTTGTCTACCCTTTTTGCATGGGGCAGATGATCTCTTTATTTATGCTCATTTCTCCATTATTCGCCCTGATTTTAGTAGTCCTGTTGTAATATCATCTTCACCTGCTCTCTTATTTCTCTTTATTTTATCAATACTACTTCCTTTCAATTTCGGCTAAGATGAGTTCCGGTTCTGATTCTTCGCCTTCGTTGTTTTTTTTCGATTTTTTTGTTGTTGTTGTGGCTCTACGTCTGTGAGCCTTTACCTCTGCCTTTCGTCTATATATCGTGCATCTGTTTCATATTCTCTGCACCTCGCAATTGTATCGTTCTTGCTTATAATCTTGTTTCCCTCTTTCTCCTTGAACATGTTTGTTTTAAGCTTGAAATCAATTCTAAAGCATTTTATTGTTTTCTGCAATTTTTTGCTTGGGTTTCTTTGTCCTGTTTTCTATTTCGGCTAATTTACATTCTGTCGACTTACCTTTTTCTTTTCTGGAATTGTTCCAGCATGTTTTGGCTCGTTATATACTGTTTGAAGCTTTCGCGGTTACTCGAAACATCCTCGTTAACATAATATTTCAGCTTAGACCGCGTAGTCTTTGTGGATAAACACCCAGTATTCTCTGGATTAATGTGCTTTGCACCTTGTGAACTCGAGAAAGGATCCACGGTATGGCCATGTCATGAGAACGAGGATACATGGGCAGATTTGACCTTGTTCTGTTTATGTACACATATGTACTAAGTGCGACTTTTACTCTGATGCAAGCTGCAAGGTCTTGCGAACGTTAGTTAATATAGGTGCGCAAACAGCAACAAGATCAAATATCTCTATGTATTCTCATTCTCAAGGTACTCAAACAACACTAGCCACCAAAGAGCATGGAATGACCATCGCGTGGATCCTTGCACGAATTACTGATATGTCTCTTACGATTTCCAATATTTTGTTTCCGTTCTTCTATGAATATGTTAATTTCATTCATGTTTTCTGGTTTTTCAATTTCCTTAATGTTTTGCAGGTTGCACTATCGGCCAAGTGACGTCATTCAAACATCCTACTATCTCTTGTGCTCTCGCTACTGATACGGTACTTGACTCAGCTCCAAGTGGGCTCATTTTTAGTAATTAATTATAGTAAATTTGAGCATGTATTGTGATACTTAATTGCTCACAGCAATTCTGGTTACATAACTAAGACACAAAAATGGAATAAAGATTTACATTGGCCCAGAATGGTATTTTGTTTATTGTAACATTAAGTCATTGTTATACACTAATAAATGCACAAGATACTATTAGCAGTAACTATAATTTGCTTAACAGAGGTTAGCAATAGATGAAACAATATCGGCAGGGTTGCGTTTAACTTAATTTTCATTAATTGTGCTCGTTATGGCGGATCCACTTAATTTATGTGACTGACAGATTTGACATTGTAAAGTCAAGATAAGAATGTATGCCTGTCGTTCTAGTTTAACTTTTATTTTCGAAATATATGTTATTAATAATTTTAGTGATATTTAACCGCATTCATTTGTTCTTCAACAGGCGAATTACACCTTTAACCTTCCATCGGGCGCAATATTTTGACCGGCGAGTTCGGGCGCAATGTGCTTGATAGGCACACTTCCAAAAAACCTAATAAACACCTAATTAGGTTTAATTATACAACTGCAAGTGGTGAGCATCATTATTAGATAAGTCAAAATTAAACAAAACAAGTTTCTGCAAAAAAAAAATTATTTGCCCTGAAACAAATGAAAAGAGAAAAATTATTTACATGTTTGGGCGCAATGTGCCGGTTAGTCTAGATTGATAAATAAGGTATTTTTAGAAAATTATTAAAAACCTTTATACTATTTAGACTTCAAGCAAACGTAATAGATAATTTTTATGCAAATATTTCGAAAATACGTACCTTGAAGTAGCGTGGCTCAATGGCTTAGCGCGCTGAGATACTGATCCACGTTCCTCTAGGTGGCCAGCTTCGAAACTCGCTAGGGCCGTGCACTTTAGCGTTTTTCGAGCCTGAAAACAGTCTTGGAAGGCAACGGGATACCACCACGATGCTGCCGAGTCTATCCCCAGGATGTTTCATCCCCATCCAAGGGTGGAAATCGTCAACGTGCTATATTTACATGTCCCACTAGCGCCACCTGCCATGGAGTAGCAGCACCAAGACAAACCAATGGAGGTTTAGGGCTCTACTGGCGCTATATACTATATAATATAATAACATAGTATGTAAAACAATGTAAAAATGTAAATAAAAAGCATAAGACAAAAGACACTTTAAGAAGAAGTACTTTGAAAAATGTGGCGAGTTTGGGCGCAATGAGCTTCTCTGAATAATTTTCACTATTGAAGGCTAAAATCAAAATAAGTGGCAGGGTTGTATATAGCACACCAAAATAGTCAGCTACTATGTGCGATAGATTCCAACGCCGCCTAGTGGTGGCGCGAGATAGCAAAATTGCCGCGCTGTGCCTGTCAGATCAGTTGCGCCCGACGGAAGGTTAATTTAGATGGATGCCATCGAAGAATTTCTGTAGATGAATATTACGAGATAGGTTGGTTTTTTAAAATAATTGTTGAATCTGGCTTAGAATGAACACTGCATCAGTGCATGTTCTTCTTGATCTGAATCTTTGTTGTTCTTTTGACAGTGTAATAATTGCATTGATATTGTTGGTAATAATTTTAGTTGTTAATTTTAATGTGATATTCAGCCTCCGTAATTCTTTGATTTTTCGCGTGTCCTCTATTCATGATCGTTGTGCCTGTTCTCCATTTGCTAGGTATTTTATATTGGGTTAGAATTTCTTATTAGTTTTGTTAATTTTTCTACTTATATAGGTTAGCCTCCATGCTTTAACAACTCATTTATTATTTTGTCCTACCTCGGTAGTTTCCTATTTCTTAATTGCTTTTCTACATCGACATGATTTATTGTTATGTCATCGTCTGCTATGATATCTGTGTGTGCACGTTTATGTGTTTGTAGTTTCCCGTAAAAAGTCTTTTCGAGCATTCTCTCCATGGTTTTCTTCTACCTGCTTAACTTCGATTCACCTCCTTTCTTTGTTGTCACCGCATCATTCCCCACATATATTTGGAGAATGTTTCTTCTTTGATACATCTTACATCTAATTAGTTTAATTTTTTACTATTCTACGTGCTTCTGGAACTTCGGTCTTTTGAGGGATCTGTATCAGGAGCAGTCTTTCTTTGTTTTTTGCTTTTCTTTTTTAGTTCCTTTCGAAATCATATCGTTCTTTGAGATCTTTTAGTATTGCGTCTTAGTTTGAGTTTTTTTAAATAGTGTTTCTTTGTTAATATAAGGTCTCCTTTTCTCCCTTTTGCTTATCTTACTTCCGTACATATAATATTTGAAAAATATTTGGCTTTCATGTTTTATTATTGACTCTAAGTTCATTTTGTACACAAAAATTAACTAAGAGTTCTCTAGCATGATTTTAAAAAATCTTCTTTAAGTATGGTTTAACATTAGAAACAGCTTAATTTGTATTGCATGTATTATTTACATTCTTCTATCTCGCATTTGCGCTTTTTCTGAATTATTATACTTATTTCTTAGATGCAGTATATAGTATACATATAGTAGGTAGTCGTTATAATCTTTTTCGACGACTGACATCGAAAGTAAATTTTTCTCACTGTTATTTGACAACAGAAGGTTGACATTTTCCGCTGAACGTGCGTTTTCATCATTTTGCCGCTCGGCGAGCGTTTTGGGATTCCGCGTGAACAAAATAGGTAGCCACATCCGAATGTTACCTTGACAACGCCCGTCACATGTCATAGACTGCGCGGGTAATGTTAACTTGATTGTCAATTAATTTTTGCAATAAAATGAAATATGATATTTTCCTTTAATAATATGCTCAGTCGTCGAAAAAATAGTATGTATGTTTCGAGCTAAAAATGCTCTTGCCGCTTTTGCATGATTGCTGGTTTCGGCTTCGCCTCTACGAGCAATATTCATGCGCAAGCCGCAATAATGCACTTTCAGCTCTTAACATACAATATACTATTCTGGCCACTTCCTTTATTTTTTTTTCGCGAATGGCAAATATTTCTATTTCCTCATCTCTGATCTCTTCTATCGTTTGTTGACGTTTAATATGAAATTATATTAGATGTCCTATGTGGCCATTCTCAGTATGTTTTCCTTTCTGGTTCATTTTCCTTTTTTCCCCTGTTCGTCATCTTTAATGTCCGACCGTCATTCGAGGCTTTTCCACAGGTTCTGTCGGTTCTCTATTACTTAGTACGTCAGAACAGCCTTTTAAACATCTACATTTCTTTTCTAGTTTCTTAAGCTCAGTATAGTATGATGCGAAAAGTCACTTTTTATGAATATAGTAACTAACATAAAACTGTGAAAACTGGCAGATGCAGAAAGGTCTTGGGAGATCCTAAATAATTCCATGGTCTTGTATATCTAAAAGTTAAAATTTCCGTGTGTATTTTCTGATTTACTCTTTTTCTATCGAAATCATAGAGTCTCAGTCTTGAAAATTATGAAATTGTTGCTACGGTTCTTTAAGCCTAACAATATTTCTTCTGTTTTAATATTATGAAGCAAAATATATATTGTAATTATAGATTGTTGGCATGACTATTTATCTTAAGTATATGGGATGCTTAAATAATGCTTTTATTATTTAAATAATAATAAATTGAAAGGTCGTTTCAAAAGAGTGTTATGAAATTCCTCTTCATCTTACAATTCAATAATTTTGTTAAAATAATTGTGAAATCACATAATGATAGAATCATTTTCTTATTTGATAGCAAAAACAAACACTGTTGAATGTCACAAAACCAATTTGTAGGTGTCAACAAGTGTCAGTTTTCTCATAAACGTTGCAAGTGGGAATAATGATTATAACATGCAATGTCTTTAGAAGAGTTGACACTGACAAGTTGATTTTGTGGCATTCAACAGTGTTTTATTTTTGCCATCAAATATGAAAATGCCCCTAACGATTCGCTTCTCAATTCTTTTCAGCTGTATCGCCAGTTGCAATAAAGTGCTTTGAACATTTTCACATTTTAATAATGTTAAGTACTATTTAATTCAAGAGTAGCTCAGAAACTAACTATAACGCTGATATATTCGTTATATTTATATTACTATTTCTATTTCTATCTTGCTGTTCATGTTTATACATACTGCAGAACAAATCTGTAGAGGTGTGTATAATTACTGCTTGTGGGAGATGCCAATAAGTGGTACTGTCTTATTCAAATAGAGAAGTAACTCCTTTTTCCTGTTTTAATAGATATAGTAAGAGCAAAACGTAAATTCGCCAGAAGAATCAATGGAATTTTGAAGTCTTTATAACCATAACCCCAGAAATAACTAAACTGCCTGTGACAGTAACATTTCCTGTTGTAACAATTTTGTGACGGTGGAAATATTCGTTTTCGTGTCTTCTGATTAAGAAAAAGTTGGTTTCGAAGTAATGGATGTCTGCCAGTCTGCGAGTCTGTGTCGCAGCCCAGACGGTTTAACCGTGCGGCCTAAAAATTTATATCTTAGGTTTCAATATAAATTCGACGTTCGTGATTTTTTATTAAAGTCGGGCAACCGGAAGGGATACTTTACTTCAAGAAAATTTCGTAATTGTTAGAAAAAATAAAATGTTATAAAAGAAGGTCGTATACTATGAAAACTACCTACAACTTTTGTTTAAAAAGTTTGCAAGAAGTATAGTTTTTCGAAGGATCGCATAATTAGATTGTTACAAAAACTATCCAAGTTCAAAAATTAATAATGAAAATATATTTTTTCTACGATCGTGTCAAAATGACAACTTTTTGCACAGTTTCTAGTGTCAAAAGTGACGTTTGTAGCACTTTTAATATTAGCGCCCGAATTCTGTCTTTTTAGCACGTTGCCATTGGTGATGTGTTTTAATATTATATTAAAACACGCTTTGCCCTAAATTTGAATGTCAACATTGAAACAATTTTTTGGCTTCGCCTAATTGTTTCGCCAGTTATCCAATTATTTCAGGCGTAACCTGTATATTTTTATTTGAATTATAAATCCTTTGCATTTCGAATTCGTAAATTTTCCAAAGCAGCGTATTTTGTACCTGCATCAAGTTCCTTTCGTTTGCGCGATGCCCTCTCGACCCGCGCTATCTCTTATCAGAGTGCGAGCCTTCTTTTGGGCTCGAATTGTTCGTTCCTCGCACTTGCTATTTTTGGCCCGCCGTCACCGGCATGGTTAAATTGTGTTCGTTCAAGTCAAATTACGTGCGCTCAACCAGATTTTATGAGCATTGTGTTTCCTAAGGGCTGATTATGATCAGGTACGATGGCGTTTTTTTGTTTTGTTATTCGCATAGTAATTACATTTTTTCTTAGCTCTTAATTACCAATTTCAACCACGAGTTTATCTCGGAGGCCAAGGCGCTTGCCTTATCGCATTTTCGACACCTGCTGGGTTCGGCGTATTTGCTGCCTTTTTGAGGATGCTTCCGCAGCAATTTTCGGAGCATCCACGTCGATTTCAACGATATGTGTGCAGTTCACGACCACCTTATGTTAAACCGAAGGGTGTAGTTACCCCGGCCGGCGTTTGCCTGTTTGCCGTTTGTGAGCGTTGGAGAAGCGAGGTTAGTTTGTGCTATTCCGGGATTTATCTTATCTTCAATACCTGGATTTTACATTTATACAGTTTAAACCCGTCAATATTTAAAATTTAAATGCATACGTTCCGCAATTATTAATATGTAATGTTCAATTTCATACATGCTCTTGCTTTTTACATTTGAATTTTTATGCTTATAGTTAATTATGCTCAGTATTTAAAGTTGCAATATTGATGTTTTTTTATTTTCAATAGCCTAACAGACGGTTTTATTATGACTGAGGTATACATATCCCACGATTGATTTGAATTTACAGTTATTAGAATAACCCGAAAGGGGTTTTTTGATTTTATGCGTGTCGCAACCTTCAGTTAACCTACACAATTTTGTTATCACATTATTTGCATTTTAAAAATCCTGATTATTTATTACTGACACTTCAACACTTATTATTATCTATTAATTAAACGTTAGTCACTTGCAGTTTATTTCCTCTTATTATTTGAAATCTTTTGATTTCTGGGGCCCATTTCCTTTCCTTTTTTGAAGACATTCCAGGGCACACAGCTGATGATTTGAACCTACGATCCAAGGCCGCCGAAATTTGAGTTAGTTAGGGCCATCGCGGTGAGTAAAGAGTTTTCAGAGCTGCCGTGGTGTATAAACTGTTGGGGGGTTGATCTGCGATTTTTACTACCATTGCTTAATTTTATTAATTAATCGCAGGTCGGCTTCTTTATTGTTTCAACATAACCTAGAATATCTAACACAATGTGACGGAAAAAGTGTCACCGAAATAAGTTTTTATATTTCTGTTACGATCGTAGAAAAAATAACGTATGGTACACGTGTATAAGTGCTATTAAATTACTAGCGATTTGAAAAGCATTCCGCACGTGCTTTAAAGGCGTACTTATACACTAGTATCATAATATACTATTTTTAAACGTTATTATAAATTACGTAACTGTCGACTATTATTTTTTGAAAACAGTTTTTGAAGAAATCTAAAAATTAGATGTTTTTGAACAAAAATTATTGGAAATATGTTTTTTTTCTGTTACAGTTATTATACGTAATTACTTATAACAAGTTTTTTATAAGAAATATAGTTACTTAAATTTTTACTAGCAGTAAAAGAAAGTCTTGTGGTGGCCACAGTTTCTAATCAAATTGGGTGTACTGTAGCAACGGTTACAGTATATAAAAATAGGGAGCTGGTAGAACATACTGTTTAATATAATACATATTGTGTGTATATATATACCTATATAACTTTAAAATTTTATAAAGTTTGCTGATGCATTTGCTTTTTGCTTATACAATCATAGATTATTATATATATCAATAAGGCAATCTTTCTGTAAAGGTTTTTTATATTTCCACATTTACATAACATCTGCAAGGTACCCCCAAAAATATTAGGTTCTTTGAAAAATACAAAAACCTTTTAGGCAGCTAAAAATAATTTCCACTTGTTTCTATTTCCAAAAACACTTTCTTTACTTTCACTGTAGATACTGGCCAGAAGTAACAGTTGTGTAGAATTAAAACGATGTTAATATAACGGCATTTTTCTTGATCATGTTGACAATTAAAATGTCTATTTAAATTTCAGGCTAATTACAGGATAATTGCTTTTCAGCAGCATCGACACAGGAAAGTGCTAGGCTTCTATTTTGCAATTACTTTCCCAGAGAAGGCGCTAGGACAGCCATGGCTCGTGCCTATCAGAACGTGCAGCGGACGCAACAAAAAGACCAGAATCCTCGTAAAATAAAATATTTGAGGGCACATGTGAATGTGTTCCAGAGGACCGGACACCGGTGATGGATATCGTGAACAGGCAGGTGTTTTTTGGAGGAACCTGCACCAGGCTACCAGGTGCAGGTCCTGCTTCCTCATTGGACTGGATCACATGTAAATACGCACTCTAGATATATTTGCATGCGGTGGATGCATAAATCCTAATTTATTAATTATAATTTATGCATTTTTCGACGTCCGAATTGCGACGTCGTCACGGTTCCCAATTTCTCCTGTAAATCAGACGCCGAATATATTAATTTTAAGGTAGGTGGGAGCAATTCATTTGCATACTTTGCGAGCCACTTGTTTGTGAATATGATATAAAGCTGGAAAATAAAGGCACCAATTAGCAGCTGCCTGAGGTTTGTAAGTTATAACTTACGCAACCCTAAATTGGTGATCATGTGATAAAATTCTACACGGCTTTGCTCGTTAAAAACTACAGTAACTCTTTATAAAGCATGTGGTTAGTGGTATCAAACCTTAATGTTTTAAGAATTAATACACATAATTTTACTCAAACACGAGTGAATTATTCAAATTTAATATCATAAGTTTATGATTTATCAAATGAGAAATTAGACACAAAAAGTTTCTGTGATGTAAATCTTTGTCCACATTTTCTTTCTGGTTGTTTTAATTAACCAATTGGGAATTGCCAAATGTATATTTTTCCTACCGTGTCTATGTAGTTAATTTTTGTATAGCAGCTCCTATATTATAGAATATCTTAGTCATGCGAAATTGTCAGTCAAGAACGTTTAGGGGCTCCAGACTTTTTAAGGTGGCTTGGTCGCTATATTCCACAAGGAAGTTAATTAATATATTGAGGGAGCTTGTCAATGTGCTGTAATATTTCTAGTGAGATAACTTAAGACGTTGATGAAGCGAAAATTATTGACAGAAATATAGCAATCGACATTTCTGAGAAGCGAAAGCGAGTAGGTTTATTGAAGACCGTCCATCATCAGAAATTTATGCGTGTTCATTAGCCGATCGATCAGCGAATTTCCGAAACGCCGTAATTAATATAATTAGAGTGATGGAGTGCGGTGTTTTAATCAACACATAAATCATTCAAGGATTCTGCATGCACTCGATAAGGCAAATTCGACATTTAGCGATACAAAGCTAACAGCACTTGAACAAGACTGTTTTTTCAGTAATGATAGCAAGCATAATATAAGGATAATTTGCGTAAACACAAATACTCAGATATTGACGTAAATATATAACGAATCTCTGAAAATAGGAAAACTTCCTACTACAATTTACTGTTAAGAAATTATATTCAAACCAAATGTCAGCGACAGCTAGCCCGCTACGGACTTTTCTATTACTATCATTGGCCGTAGGTTTGTGGTACATTTTTTAGTTTCTAAAGTTTACTTATACAATAAAAAACAATGCAAACAAGGAAAAGATTGATTATTTCAGAAAATATTACCTTGACCGTTAGAGTAAGTTTCAGAAAATACGCACCTTTATCCATTATAGTAGCTTAAGGTCACTTAGAATTCTGTACCAATTTCAAATAATTATGATCAAAATCAGGAGAGATACGTAGGCGCCTTCATTGTAAGTGAAACGCACTGCATGAACCGAAAAAGGGGGAGAACCAGAAAATTTGAAATATACGTTAGGAATGAAAATAATAAAGATATTCTTAATATAAATATAAATGGGAAGGAACCTATGCTGAAACAATAAAAAGATAATGAAAACTTTTGTTAAACTCAAAGGAATACAGAAATACATATCAGCTAGAGGGATGGATTACTTTTTAGCTAATGACAAGGCTTCTGTACTTATCAATAATGATCGAGTATACAGAAACGCTGATTTTTTGGGAACAGATCACTATCTTCTATGTGGAAACATAAATATAAAGGAAAATGGATAACGAAATAAAAACATTCACACCAAAAACTATTATTTAAGGTATACCTGCTCCAAGACGAATCTATAAGCCGTTTACTCGTATACTAAAAGGTGTACGATGTAAAATCGCCTTTAACTACTATTCTCATTTGATGAGCAGTGTTATCAACGCGCCTGGAGGATTTTTGTTTTCGAGCGTGAATTTTGGTATTTCCGTTTTATGCTGCAATACCGTTTAGATCGCTGCGGTTCGTCGCTATCCAGAGCCTTGGGTGTTTCGGCTTATTGCCGCATGTTTTAGTTGAAGATGGGCTATTAGCCCACGCCGGTAGACGGATTTTGCTGATGTACCGACATTTTTGGAAACTAATCTTCTACGCTATTTCGTCAGATCGTCGCGCCGAGTTTGCTCGAGGAAACGGAATTTTTTGTCCCACCTAGGGTGAGTTTTTGCATCTTTTGTTTGCGTCACCGTTTATGCAAGTTTGCTCTAATTTGCGCCATTGGTTTGCAGCCGTTAGTTCCAGGTCAAAAGGACATGTTTATTTTTTCCTGATTCAACGCCTCTTGTCTGACTAATAGTTACATTATGTCAAAGTGACCTTGACGAAGTAACCATCTTGCGCAGCTGATTGTGCCTAGAGCTGTTTACTTCCTGGGAGGAGTGAGAATACTTCGTGGAAGCTACGTGGGAAGATTTCACCTTTGCCAGTTGACAATTACTTACTACTGTGTTTGTGACTTTTAGTGTGCAATTCTGCCTTTTGCTCATATGGTGATTTCTTACTGTCTGAAAATCAAGTTAGATATCGTAGCATTCGGTGGTAAGCATTTTGGGTTGGAAATATTCTCCCGCTAATCAACATGTATGTACATAATATTTAATCCAAAAAGATACACTACGAATTAGTCGAACCTAGCTCAACAAAAGGTAGTCTATCTTCGTAGTTGGAATGATGTCAAAAAAAAGAGACCAGATTCCAGCACTCTAATAGTAAAGTAACTGTCAACAATACTAAGCGAGGCCCTGGATCTAGATGTAGAGAAATATCCGAAAGTCGATATCAAACATAAAAGTGGCGAAGCCCTCTAACAATCACAAGGCATAGGTACATTTTTTACTTGAATAAATGTATAAGTTTATATGCATTTTTTATTTAAATTGTTTGAATGCTTTAAAATTGAACATTTGTTGACATTGCACATAAAATTTACTAACATTTTTACACTAAATAATTCCTCCACAGAAGCTTCACAATCTTATGATGTTTAAAGGAAATCTGTATATTAGTTTTTCAACAATTTCTTTAAAATTTCGATATTTGATATATGTGATAGGTTTTAATTAATAACATTAAAATATCGAAATCTGCTCCATGAGGCTAGTTTCCAAAAATATTTAATGTTTTCAATAGTTTGCAAATTAACATACTAATAACAAGTGTTATGTCCAGATTTCAAATATTGACTTTGTACAAAACGAAAGTTCATGGTCAAGTCTACCTTTAAAAAAATGTATGTCCTGATTCTGGAAAATATTGTTTTGTAAAAGAGTAACAAATATTAGACATCATTGTTATTGTTCTGTAAAAGAGTAACAAATATTAGACATCATTGTATATTTTTGATCAGCCTTTTATAAGTTTTAATTTTTTTATAGCTGTACTGGTTATACACTTTGTTAATATACGAGGGTTATTTTTTTTCAACCTCCGATGCATGAGGAATAAAAAACAAGAACGAAAAGAAAACATGTATTGTATAGAAAATGTAAGTACACCTCTCAGCTATATTTATACATCATCGCTACACCAATGAAGGCACTTATCATACCGTGGCACGAGTTCTTGTATGCCCTCCTCAAGAAGTTTGTCGCTAGGTTGCTTTGTTAACTGTTCACGTTGTCTTTCAGGCTTTTCTTTAAACTTTGTGCACCATTCTCGCACACAGCCGTCGCTTATAAACTCTATCCATCTGTCAATGCATTATGCCCTTTAACGTATATGCCCTTAACCAAAACAAAGCGAATCATGGTTTACGCCTCGCAGTTCAAACTTGACCGGCGCAGTAAGCTGTAATACACCTTATTGTGAATGATGACTCAGTGCTGAAGGGCAAAATGCAACCAAAATCTATGGTCAGATGAGTACAGTTGACAGGCGATGGCAGTGTGTGAGAATGGTGCAGAAAGTTTTAAGAAAAAACAGAAAGATAACGTAAACGTTTGACAGAGAAACCTAGCGGCAACCTTCTTTGAAGAGGGTATACAAGAACTCGCGCCACGGTATACATTGTGCCTTAATTGAAACGGCGATTATCTAGAAACGTAGCTGAGAGATGTACTTCTATTTTTTATACACTAGATGTTTCATGTTCATTCTTGTTTTTTTATTCCTACTGAATCGGAGGTTGAAATAAAAATAGCCCTCGTAATATAGTACTTTTGACACGTTTCTATCCTCTTTCTTGTTTACTCGCTTAAATGTGACTACCTTATATATACCTCTTCGGCATCATGGGTCTTGGTCTCAATTTCTTCGTACCAGCTCTTTTTCGGCCTGTCCCGAGTTCACCTTTCTGCTAAGGCCCATTCCTTTTCCAATTTAGATGTTCCATCCTCCGCCCTGCGTTTGGCGTAACCATGCCATATTAATAGTCTTTTTTCCATCTCATCAATTATTTTTTACCGTTTCGCTTCTTGTTCGATTTTTGATCCCCTGCTGATCTTCTTATGAAGTCAATTTGAACAACTGTCACCTTCCCTATGTTTTGATCCTTTAGCTGCCAGACCTCTGCCCCATAAATTGCACCACACTTACATTTCTGTTTTGCGTGTTAGATCTTAACTTCACGGGTCCAATCTCCGTCTGACTCTTCTTTTTCTTCCAATTCATTGTTATTTGTTCGATCATCTCCAATTCTTCTCCTAGATAAGTGTAGTGCTTGGTTCTTTCTATTGTCTCGCCTGTGTTCCAATCTTTTGTCAATATTTATGGTCAACCCGCATTTTAGATGTTCTTCTCTTAGCTTTCTGGTCATATACTCCGCGTTATCTTTTTCTTGTGCAATTATCACCTATCATTCTTTCTCCAATTGGCACTGCCATTCCGTTCCATTTCCTTTTCTACACTCTTATCACTTCTTTCACATATATCTTAAATAATGTGGGCGACAATGGCCATCCCTCTCTTCGTCCATTGGTTAGAGTAAAAGGTCTGGTTATCTTCGCTTCTATCTTAATTTTGGCTGTCTGGTTATTATACTGAGCTTTTCACGGCCTTTACCGGGGTGTAATATAAATGTTTTGGTAGTACTTCCCACACTTCTTGAATCGGCGCATCATCATATTCTTTGGACAGATCTATCATCATGAAGTGTGCTCAGGTTGGAACTTGTGGTGGACTGTATGTTTTTTAATTTGGACAATTCCAGGTAAAGTTTTTGGGGTGCAGAAATGTAAAAGGATGCAAACCAAAAGTCTTGTGTAGTCTCACACAAGAAATGTAGCAAAGACTTGGTTTCGTTAGTTAAGCGTGGAATGCCAGAACGCCTTGTGCAGTCTCACGCAAGGAATGTAATAAAGACGGATTCGTTCGGCAGAGGTTCGTGAACACAAAAGGAGATTTCTAACTACATTAGTATATTGACTAGAAAGTTCCTATATATATATACATAAAAATATGACGTAAATTACAAGGTTGAGTACATTGTCACAGTTCAACTTGCATTTCTACTTGCGTGTTACATTTCATAACAAGATGTAATGTTTATATATGCAATTCAGCGTAATTGAAGTTTATTCACCAGGTCAGTCAAGAAGTACTGACCGCTTGTCAAGCATTTATGTTGCAGCCGGTAGTTACAAAATACACTCACAATTAATTATAAAAGTTCAAAATCATATTTTAGTTCCTAAACAAAGTGAAACTTTCTGCCTATTGCATGTTTTTTTTTGAGAAAGTGAAGAAAAAATTCCAAATAGAACTTATTGTGATAGTGTTTCAAAATCAGCAGTATTTAAAAACGAAAGATCTTCATTAAGAAAATACTGCGATATACATTGTGCTTATGGTCTTTGTGGTGATAACGCCCTAGCAACAACTGAAGGGGTTGTTAAAATCTAGCAAATGCATTTGATTAGCCACAGGATTTAATGGAAGTAGCATAATTAGGAAAAATAAGACCTAGTTTTTTTTGCTGAAACGTGTAGATGTAATTTACAAATTTACATTACAAATAAATAAAATGAAGAGATGCACAGGCATTTTAAATTTAAAATTATTGTAGTTTAATGATTTTGGTCTCACCATAATCTCATCTCCCTAAGCGAAGCTAAAATCGACAAAATAAATCCAAAATGTGGCTGCTAGATGGGCGAACGCGGAAATGCACCGGCGTGTTGTTATTAGCCAAGGCTTCTGAAGAATGCAGAATCGCAGACAGGCTTAAGCGGCCCCCAAGGCGGCCTCGGCAAATGACCGAATTCGCGTATTAATGTGCTAGTAATTTAGGGGCAGAATAAAGATATTTAAATTCTAGGTGCGTTTGCGAATTTTGGCGCATGCAAAGTCCAGGTGATCGCGACTACAGGTACCGTTAATTGGTCCACCTGCCGGGTGCAAAAAATAAGCGACTCGTGAATGGACCCGCGCGAACTCATTAAATTTTGAAGGTAGCCCGAGAAGGCAAACCAGAAGGGCACACGTAATCGTTATAAATAGCGCATTCGATCAAAACGTACGCGATGGGAAGATACAATCTTAGGGGGTTTATTTTTATTTTCATTCGTCGATGTGCGGAAAGTGGTGTTGATGCTGTAATGTTTAACTTTACATTGGCGTTTATTGCTTTTTTAAGTAGTTCCTGTATCAGTTCTTGTCTATATTTCAACATTTCACACATTTCACATTTCAACGTCACCGAAGTGGCATATTTTGATGAAAGTCGATAGAAAATAGCTTTAGATGGATCTTCACAAACCAACTTGGCTTTTATTTTAAATCTTCAGAACATTTTTCAGGTTCTTTTCGCATGTAATTTTTTTAACATTTTAAATTTCTTGTTTTCTTTCCTACTCGGAATATGATATAATTTCACAAGTTAAGAAATAGTATCAACATTGGAACGGTGCAAGGGCTAGGTACGTATAAGTTCCAGGATACATGAATGCTGCGCTGTTAATACCTAGTAGCAGGCCATGCACCAAGGGTTGGGTAAAAACAATTCCTACAATTTAAAACTGTTGACAGTTGTTATCTACAAACATTCCTCAAAAGTTTCAATTTGTTGATCAATAGTGTTAAAATAAACATTCCACGAACTGCTTTTAGAGCTATTAGTCTATACCATTACAAAAGGGAGTTAAGTAATGAACAAAACCATGAAAGTTTAGTGACAGCTGTTAGTAATTTTGCTCAGGAAAGTAGGAGCGTTTTTTAGATTTTGGGGGCCATCATATTTTTAATAAATATGTATACTTCTATAACTTAATCATTAATACGGGTTATAATATGTCTGAATTCTTTATTATCAAATTTTGACTTAATGATATAGTTGTATATTTTAGTCATTAGTTACTTAATAGTTATTTATGGTACAAGTGTGTTATATTACAAATAATCCACGAGAGAAAAGTTAAACCCTCAAGGCCGCCAGGCCAAGAGCAGTCTTTTCTCGATTATTAACCATTTTACCACCATAATTTCTAATATTCGCTATTTTTCCACGTTATTTATTTATTTATTTATTTAACGCCTAACAGAAAATTCCAATTATATGACAATGCAAAAGTACAGTGATATAATAATAAATAACATGTACAAACATAATAACTAACTACATAGATAAGACGAGATATAGAATTCTATATTCATATAACATATCTAAATTGAATGCAATAGTACATAAACAGCGTAAGTATGTGCTAATATTAATGTGGTTATTATAATGGTATCCAAAAAAATGGACTAAATAACCCTTCTATTTCGTTGCGGTAATTTGGTATAAAATATAAATTCATTTTATTTTAAACCAAATTATGGGGATGCAACACCTCTTCTGTAAGTTATTTGAAAACCAGCTCCGTTAAAATCCATATAAAATTTCTTTATGAAAATTAGCACACCCAAGAATTGAATAATTATTCGGCATAATGATGAAAATAGAAATATTTTCACAAATATAGTATACAATTCAAGAAACTACTATTAACCATTTTTATTCACCGGCAACTATTTTGAAAACCTAACAAATCACCTGCAACGTTATTTACGTGTTTATTTGTGCAATACCAATGCCATATATTATTAATCCAGACTTTTAGCTAAAAAGTGTGACGTTTTGATAAAGGGCTGTACAAATTGCCAAGATTATGACAGCGAGTTTCAAATAGTTAAGCAAACATCGAAATTTACTATTTTTATCCATCGGTGAAAGGAGTAATTAAGCACAGTCGACCCAACAAGGTTGACTAAGTGTATGTAATAGCATTAGTACCTACCACAAAAAAGAATAAGGTAAGACGTATTAGTTTACCATCTAACCTCAAATGCACATTCAAAAATCCATTTTCTTTCCTTGGGATCGGTTTTAGCCGCAAAAAATAGAAGTAAAAGTTTTTTGTTATTGCTAGTTTCTCTCTAGGCAGTTCGAATTCGTTATCTGTGCTCGATATCCAAAAAAGTAGTCAGAAAAAATAACTTTTAGGATATTAAGGGTGCATACTATCATACGAAATCTCTATGAGAAGGTTTAATACAGACACCAACATTGTTACTGATTTGCAATTCTTTAAATGGAATTTTTTTTGCCATGCATCTAATACGGCATTGTCCGTAGCAAAACAATAAGAATGTAAATAACTGCTTTCCGGGCGTTTTGTTGAACAGCTGGAAATATAGTAGTATTTCGTTTTCTAACACTGAACAATGTTATAACCTGTTAAATTCTTCAGAATTGTAACAATTACCTAAAAGAAGAATCTTAAGTTATTAGAAAATAAAACATTAGAAAAGACATCACCTAACGTAACTCAACAACTAAGAAGAATATATAAATTTCCCCAATCTTAATGAAATTTTAAACAAGCGCGATATTTCTAAAGAAAAACTGTATTTCTAACAGTAAAAAGACGTTAATTAGAAAATATTTAAACTTTGTATTACGGTTTTCAGTTAATACTTTTAAAATCAGTTCGTTTTTACATCTAATTCAGCTACCCCTTTACGGTGACGTGATGGTAAAAAAATAATTGTTGCGTAGAGGACTGCATTAGTCTAGATGGTATTGGAAATACTGATGGTAAATCACTCACACGCACACCACCAAACACTAACAAAGGCACTCAGTCACTTGTCTATTAAAAAATCAATTATAAGTATTGCTAATTGCAATCGACGTGTAACTAAGATCTGGCCTTCTTTAGTTGACGTCATGGTCACAAGCCCGTGATGTCAGAAAGCGGAGGCATGTGTTCTTCTATTCATTAAGCTATTTTCTAAAATCATAATAAATCACTAAAGGTATCCTTTCAGGCCGCGCCAATCGGTTATTCAAAAACAAGTCAAAAAGTTAAATAGTTTCTTATAGAAAAAAGCTTGCACCTAACAAACCTTAGAAATACTAGAGAGTATTATTATAGTAGTCGAACGAACCTACAAAACCAAGATTCAAGTACAACATAAAATTTTACTTTAGTTTAAATTTATTACGCCAAAGATTAGAAAGCTATATTGATCCAGTCCTATATGTTGCTAGATTTTCTATCAGCCAAATTGCCAATTCTCGAGGTATCGTGTTTGAAGTCAAGAGTTCCTGTTGTAATCCAACAATTCAAGTACAAATTTCAACAATTTGAGGAATTATCATGAAAGACCCATATTGCACATATAGAGTCTAAATCTCTCTTTAAAGTCCTCGCGGCGAAGCTGAGTGTAAAAGAGTCACTTTACATATTAATATAAATGTTATATTTAAGCACTCGACCTCTAACTTAACATCTTGATTTGGTCCTTAGACATTCTATAACTTTTCCTGAAACGTTTTCTTAGCAATGTTTTGAATTCTGTAGTTTGGCAATACATACATGGAAAAGTAAGTATGTTCCAGGTTATAATTTTTAAAGCGAGCTATCTGATTCAAACACGAGATTTCTCTTCCTACACAACGAACCTTATACTATACCAACCTCGAGTATAATATAAGAACTTATATACAGAATGGGTATCTCTCTCTATCGTAACTTCATCACTGCAGTGTCGTGATCCCATGTTATTATGTTATCCTTGATGTTTTTCTATTTCTCTCTGTCCGAGGCATATCGAGGTCTTCGACTTTTCCCTGGATGACTAGTTGTCTGTTCTTCGGGTGACATTTCCAAAGTATTTAAGGATTCGCTGTCTTATTTTTTTCTAGTCTGTCTCGGATGTTAAGTTCCCTTAGTATGGACGCGTTTAGCCCTCGTAGCCCACCTGGGGTTTTTTTTTACCCCACGCGCTGTAGAATGTAGTTTTCTTATGTTTATCTTTGGTCTATTGTCTTGAAACCCTAAATATGCTTCAATCGAACTCCATAGGAGAGGATCATACTATTTTTTGTTGCTAAATTATTATAGAAAAATATTTATACCGCAAAATATGCGCTTGGGTCAATTTTTACCCCAGGTGGGTTACATGAGATAAAATTTGTTTAGCCTTAGTTTTTAGGTTCCCAAATACGTTTTTATGTAAGGTAGCATAATGTGCAGCACCAACTCGCAGTTGTTCACGTTTCTACAAGTTGTGACACGTTAGTTGCGTGGTAAAACTGCGTACTGCTAGTGTTTATAAATATAGCTCTCTGGGATAAACCCTCAATTACACTTCGACTGAGCTTGTCAGTACATACAAAAATACAACAGGAAGACGTCGTTTCTTATTAGAACTAGGTGAGGAGCTAGTAAAACCGGAAATAAAAAGAAGAATTCAAAATCTCAAGGCAGGACAAGAAAAATTTGCAAAGCTGTTGAAGATGCTGGGTTTGGTAACTTACTTTTGCAATACAAGAACGTCAACAAACCAAAAAATAAACGAGGAAGGTGTAAGATTTGTCCACGACTAGATAAAAATATAAATATTTTGTGTGACATGTGCAATAATTTTGTATGTAAGGAGCACATTGTGTTTTACATGTTCAAGTTTAACGTCAGAAGACAATGACCCAAAATAAAAGCTTATAACTTAATATTTTATTAAATTACCATACAATCTACCTTTTATAATGTTTATGTTATTTGTTATAGTTTATTTAGAAATGTACTTGCCAATAAATACCTTGAAACGTCAGAACTAACTTTTTATTAGAGTGAATTGCATAATTTTAAGTTGGGGTCAGAAATTACCCCAGGTGGGCAGCATGTACTATTAAAGCAGGTGGGCTACGAGGGTTAGTCTATGAGCTTTCCAAGGAATCCTCAAGAATTGTCCCTAGATCTACATCTTGAACGCATCAATTTTCGCCAGGTCTACATGCTTCAGCGCCTTATACTGTAATCGGAAAAACAAATGTATTTACGATCTTAAGTTTCGTAGCTTTTGTGATGTATTTGTGCTTTCAGATCTTATTCAGGTTGGCCATGGCCGCCTTGGCAAGTGCTATTCTTCTTCTGATCTCGGTAGTCGAGTTTCCTTCTCTGTTGATGAGGGAATCAAGATATATTATCTCAGTAACATTTTCAACATCACGGATGTTCGGTGGATTTTCTATCTTGTTAGCTTTATCGATGGTCATTACCTTTTTTTTTGTCAATTTAGTTTTAGTCCGAAGCGTAAGCTTTCTCTTTCCACTCTTTCAATAAGTTGGGACATCTCCTCTTCAGTTTTTGCAATAAGAGTTGTGTCATCAGCATAGCGTCAGTTGTGTATCTTCCTTCCTCCGATAACTTTGCCGCTTCCCAGTTTTCTAGAGCATTTCGAAGTATATGTTTGTCACAAATATTAAACAATACGGGGGACAACTACATTCTTGTCAGACACCTCGTTGAATTTTGATGGGTGGCTCAGAAAATATCAAAGTTGATGGAAGAATGGGTATAAAATATCATATATCAATTATTTAGTCAGAATGTGACAAATTCAAGCGCATTAACCGTTTTTCATGATCTGTTACTGTGGCAACCGATTTTATTAAAATTTGCAGTGAATAAAAAAAGCTAGTTTTTAGAGGTTTTTTACTGGGAATAGTGCTTCTATTAGTCAACCGATTGTTGATACCAAGCAAACCTGAAAACTGTTAAAACTGATAAACGAATAAAGAATAAAGTAATTAATCTTATTAACACAATACGTAGTAACAATACTCAATCATTGATAGAAAAATCGATAGAATACCAAAATAAATTGTAGTTATACAGATGATACAATTCTCCAGCACCGCTTATGAAAACCAGCAATATTTATGCATTTTCAACTTACTTAGATTGAAATAAAAAGGCTTTCTTGGGATTGTCAAAATGATTGTACCTTGGAAGATACGGAGATGCATTTTTATTACTGTAGGGCTCCACCGTAGTGTTTTGAATACCAGTAATTTATTGAGGTTTGAGGTTTCATCCTACGAAATCTTCTGGGCGATGGGAAATATGGGCGTTACGCAACTTCAACATTTGGAACCTACCTTGTTTCGTGAAATCTGAAATAGAATAGAATAACTTTATTTACGTGCCTCTAAAATACGCGGAACTGCATTGCCCTTTACCAAAAAACAATCATACAGTAAATGTAAGGACTCTATTACGATAACATACATAACATTCAATTTAAATGATTAGCCTTGCATCTGGTTCCGCGGCAAAGAAGGATTGCAAAAAAATCCTAGTGATAAGCAAAACCCTCACATGTGTTCGCCTAATGAGAAGTTCAACAAGGAAAAACAATATCAATAAACTCGCACAGAGCTGAAGGTATTTCTGAGCTAGAAGTAGGTGCAATGAACCCTTTCATCTGTTTATTATTTTAACTATTTCTTGATAAAGCCACAAGGTAGTTCAAAGCCAGAGTCCGTACACATATGTAGTAATAGCATTGAGCCAAATCCATAAACAATGTTTATTCTTAATCCTACCATATAAAATAAATACAAACTCTTACATCAACCAAGTGTACGTACAAATAACGAATTAAAAATGCTCCCTCAACGGGCGTCTTTAAGACGTTCCTGGAGCGGCCGCAAAACGAGTGTTGTTTGCACTGGAATGTACACCGCGGCTGGATTTAATCAGATGGTTAATAGCGGTTGAGTTTTACCTTAAAGTTCTCGGGTGAAGAAACCGGAAACGGAAGTGAACGTCTTCATATGGGTTGGAATACATATGTTTCACAGACATCCTCGGGGCAATTTCACGGCTCGAAGCTCGCGTTCGCAAGATGCTGGAATTTGGCAGCCTTCGAAGATAAGATTAATGAGACCCTAGGTCGGGTAAACGCTGATGAAATTGTCTGTATGTTGGGCGTAATTATGATAACGTTGTGGGCGCTGAGCGATGATGTTTCGCAGTGGCTCCTGCAGCTTCTTAGATGGATTTGACGCCAGCACTTGTGGGGTGCTCTGAGCGGCTCTGGAGAAAACTCGGTTTGCTGCTACCGACCTAGATCGACACAAATTTGGAAAACAGGCTAGGCAGCAGTGAGTTCTCAGGAAAACACCTTTAAGTCTGATTTTCCAGTCGTTCTACGACTTAATGATCAAGGTGTTAATTACTAGAGGAACATTTTCAATTATGTCAACATGATTTTCCAGTCACTCTCAATTAAAGATGGAGATGTTAATTATTGGAACACTTTCAAGTTTGTCAACATGACTGTACCTGCCCTTTGTGACTTAAAGGTAAAGATATCAACGCATTCTCTGGAGTGGGGTTTGCCGTTGACAGTTTAACTAACCGAGGCGAGGAGTGAAGGTTCAACTCAGGTAGGGATTCTCAGGCAATTCCACTTTTCATAAAGAAGGATTAGAACTTGACTTGCGCGACCTCGTTTAACAGGGTGAAAACTCGCGTGATCGTCTCAAGTGTTATCTCCGTTTTAGGTTGGTGTTCTTGGCTTTTGGATTGACGACTTCTCGCTTAGCAGGATTAAGCGATGATGTCGGCAGGCTGTGGGACCATTAAGCTCTTCAGGGTATAAAGCTGTTTCCGGCTGGATCTCGACTTAAATCTTCTCAGGTTCTCTACTCAACTGTTTTCAACTGCCCGGGCATCCCTCTTTTATACTTGTTCGCGGACTCTTTTCAATGTGCTCATCTAGGGTAGGCTAAGTGGGGAAAACAGAGAGTTGCTAGAACTCGTGCGTTGCTGTCTTTAGCCTAAATCAACTGGTGTCAGGGCTGAACCATTCTCCGACCAGTTGGCTGGTGGGACCCAGATGTCCTCATATCGCATCTTGTTGGGATCAAATGGCTTTCGTGACGGAGAGAACCGTGTAAACATCAAAATGTGTGCCTTACAGATACCTAACACCATTATCAAGAAAGTGAAACGTAGCATGAGGATACATCTTAAAACTTATTACACAAACACATACAAAATCTACCGTAATTTACACATCCACGATCTCAGCTTAGATACATATGACATAAATTTAATATTGACGGTAAACCATAAATAACTTAGTTGGGTGCAGTGATCTCAATCGTCGGAAGGTGTGGAAGTAAGGCATGTCACAGGCTCCGCATTATGAACAGAATCTTGGCCGCGACTACTGAGTTGTTAGTCGCCAAAGTAGAGCAAATTTACGAGCTTGAAAATGGGGTTTGTGACTCAAAATAGAAACAAAATGGACAGTTCCATGAGCGACACTGGCGCCAATCCTACATGCGATGTAAGAGAACTTCGTCGGAGTGCAGGGGCGTCGCGAAACAATATATTGATGTACAGTGCGTTGATGGCACGGTTGCTAACCAGGGCATATCGGGATAGTACAGGGTTCTTTTGGATATATTTGACATAAAATGCAGCGATACTCAAAATGAAACAGGAGTCGGAGTTTCAAATGGGTACGCTGCATTTTATAAAATTGGATATATTCCAAAATTTTCGAAATTTTTTAAAAGTGGCTTTTCCACATAGCTATAGACACGGAACGACAACGATTATCGACGCAGAACCTCTGCGCTGGATTATATCTTGTTACGATGTAAAACGGCTTTAGCGCTTCTATTCATATCTACGGTGTAAAATCGCCTTTAGCTCTTTTATTAATATTTTGCTGGCCGATTTACCTTGATCTGCTTTGCCGAGGTGGGCTTTCTTTATCTGGCGTAATTTTGGTATCTGCAGTTTTGCGCATGACGCGACCTTCTTTCTGTTTTGCGCTGTGAATCAGCAACGACCGTTGCGCTTTGTGGCTTTTCAAGCTTTGGGTTATTTTGGGCTTTATGGCCTCATGGTAGAGTTTTAGATGGTGTTTTAACCCGCGCCCTTTGGCGGACTTTTGCTTGTTAGCGACGTTTTTGGAAGCTTCTTTTCCGCACTTTGTTGGCGGATTAAGCATAAATTTGGGAATTTGGGGAATTAAGGATACATTTTCTGGAAAAGCACAGCTGTCTTCGGCACAGAATTGGGGTGAGTTTTTACTATTTTCATGTGACGGGTTATTTGAGTACGTTCTAATATGCGCTATGATCTGTAGACGTTAGTATCGGGTCCCACTGGAAGCTTGACAGCAGCTCCCTGTGTCCTTCACGTGCACGACCTTGGCCCAGTTAGTCGAGATCTGCGTAGAGCTAACAATGGCGGCTTGCCTAGAAAAGGATTTACGTGTAACGTAGTTGTGATTTTAACCATTAAACATTGTTGGGCCATGTGTATCTGCTGGCCGATTCGATTGAATTCCTTCAGAATACCTCGAGCTTTACCGTTGCTTTGTGAGATTAATGTTTGAGCTATAACTTTTCGCTTTTGTGCATTTTATGTACTCCTCCGAGGCGTTTGCCTCTCAAGCGACAAGGAGACATTCTTCGCGTCATTTGCTAGGTGGGTAGTTGTTGATTGTAAAAAATCTCACTGTTTTCTAACTTAATGGCAATATAAATATTTGCATCGAAATTTCACTACTGTCCTTCAATAAACTGATTACGTTGAAATGTTTTAACTTTTTGCTGTCACTAGAATTATAGAATAGACTCCTTATATTGCCAAAATGTATACGCTGCCAAAGAAGCCACACGTTTCAAATTAAAATTACATTCGTTTTGCTATATATTTTGCAATGAGAAGAATGCGTACTTAAAATTGCCTAACTCAATTCGTTCTATCTAATCTAATTTCTGTGTTACAATACACCGCTTTAGATAAATGGACAAAGCTGTTGACATCACACCGCATTTAAAAAGAGCAAAAACAGCTTTTAAAATTAAATTCAATTAAGCATGACACTACATTTGTCACTGTGTAGTCATACACGTCAATGACTATTTTCTGGCGCTGTTGGAGACGTACTCCAAACAGCGATTTGAATATATTATTCTCTCTTTATCACTCAGAATAACAAGGCGAGATTCTAAAATGCTGCAGGATTTGCATTTACAACGAGACAATTTTTCAAAACTTTCTATGCGTTTCTGGCCAATGTTCCACTTCAATGTTATAAAAAGTTTTTTGCCAGAGTTTCAGAGAAACTCTTTCAAGGCTTAGTTTATGCTATGTAAATTAACGATGTCTAGTTTGTATAGAGGTGGTGTTTAGTTGAAGATACACATTTTGATATAAGTTAGACGACGATAGCACTGTAGTTAAGCATCTACACTGTCATTTTATTTATCTAGCCTCACCTTATCGCTGATCTTCCTTTTGTACTTGTACAATTCCTCATTTATATTTTCATGCCCTTAATGCAAATTTGAACGATAAGAAATCAGATAATCAATCTGCCGCTTTGGTTTCTCAAACCGCGTTTGTTGATGAAAAAGCGGCACCAATACTGATCTGCTTTTTACCGGTTCCAATTGTCAACTTTGTTGCTAAATTTGTCCAGTAATTACAATGTAGTACTAAAGCATATTTATCGGACAAATAATTGTCAATTAACTAGCTGTTAAGCGGCACAATATTTTGAGCACTAAACTCGCCCGAGTAAGTGCTTTCCGCGAAATTAATTCGCCCTATGCTTTTATCTTCCTTTAAAGTGTTTTAAAGAGTGCTCATTAACTTAAGCATTTTTATAGGAGCAATACGATATTATAAATTATATGCACGTGGGCGTCTGCGAAGCAATTTTGCAAAATTTATAAGGTCAACGCCTTAGGAGGAATTTATTCCCTGTAAAGAACGAAGAACGGTTGGTAGTTGCTTTTTTAATTTTTGCACGACGTTAAGGGAGCAATTTAACTGTAATAAGTACGTTATTACTCAACCCTCCCAGCAACTCCAGTTTTGTTGCTCTTAACCGTGTTGGCAAATGCTATATATTAAAAGCTTTTTATGGCAACTCCACACTCGTTCAGTCCTTGTAATAAAGACGTTCGTGTCGTGGAAATATCGTTCACCTTCCTTAGACGCTACTGAAACAGTTAAAATTCTATTTGTTACAATCGCAATTTCTGTGTGTACAGAAGTCCACATTATTCTCCAAGAGAAAAACGAAAAGGAATGAGACGTGAGATAGCTGCTCCGCAGGATTTAACGTACCGTTTAACATAAATCATTGGTTAACTCAGTCAATACGCGCTGAAGCCCCAGTTTATATTAATAACCTTAAAACCATGTCGAGGTAATTAACGCTCTACACATATAATTTAATATCTGGCTACCCATCTGCGTGTAATGCTCGAATTTATTAATTTCAACCTTGATGGGCAATTATAATTGCTTTTATCCAATTGGGTCTTACTCCGCCAAAGCGAGAAAAACAGCTTTTTGAAATAGAAAGTGGAGCCCATACTGGATTAAACAAGAGCTTCAGAGGGATGTCACGTAGCAATCAAAATCAGAATAAAACCATAACCAGAGGGTTGCCTATTGCAAGCAAAAAATGTGTGATTAATTTTATTGACGTACCGGTGAGCATCCAGTGAGCAGTGTATAATTTTTCTCGCCTTCCGCGTTGTAATTAAGTAAATGTTAAGGTAGCACACCCTTGCTAATTACGGCTTTGCAGCGGGCTCAGCCGACGTTTTTATTTATAGAGCGTATTAAATTTAATTTTGAAGGGTTCATATATTCCTTTGGTTGTGATGAGTTGTTTTGACTTGTGGAGAAACCAACATATCGAGTGTTGGTTATATAGTTTGGGCATTTTAAGTGTGGCTTAGATTACAAGTTTATTTACTGCTCCGCTAAAACTATTTTCCCTAACATAGAGGTGAAACATTCCTACAAACTATGGAAGAATACAGACGATAGCGCTAATAATAATAATAATAGCGACAGGCTAATAATTAACCTGGCAAACACATTACCACCTCTTAAATTCACCATGAAGTGATATTTACCATATTGATAAAATTTCGTGCTGTGCATTGTTGTGTAGTGTGTTTTGCTCAGGGTTTGTTATACCAGAAGTTTATTTGAAATTATAAAGCATCTACCTTCCTGTTTTCTAACAATTCCTAGGCGTTTTTGAATATCAAAAGTTCTGAAAACTGGCGATGAAGATCCTAATTATTACATAGTCGACCATCCTCAATTGGGCCGTAGTCCTATAGTTGAACGTAAACAATTTTTAAATAATTGCAATTTCGAACATGATTGCTCCTCAGTAGCTACTGTTAACAAACAAAACACAATTCTTAGAGCCACTGCCACATTTGGTGCAATTTCATTTTGCATTAAAACAAATTCAAATTGTAATGGAAGAGGTGTTTTAGCCAGCCAGCAAATTCTAATGCGTCTGATTCTTTGTATTTGCTGGCTTATCAATATTTCTTTAATGAATCACTTTGTTTATTTTGTTATGTTTTCTTGCGATATTGCAGCACCGAAAGGCGGTGTATTCTTTCAAACGTTTTAAAATAAAGAACATTCAAACTCAAAATCATTCAACAGTCGACGCAAATATGAGGTTTCCTAACTTTTATTAGTCGTTACGAATGGTATAATAATAGATAAAATAACGAAGTGTGGGACCTAGGCTTATCAGATGTAATGCGATACTAGGGTATAATACATGGGAAGCCGCGGCAAAGACGGTGCCCTTCGGCAGCGTCGGTCCTGGTTGTGCTAGTTTTGGCAGTGCGGCTCTTAGAAATAATGGCATTTATTTATAAAGAAAAGTTGGTCACAAGAAACAAAACATTTACCGAGATTCTACGACTTATAGAAAATTAAAACTATTAAAGACAAATAATTTTAACAGCACCGTAAACTACATAACGCCACCATAATTAGCAAACCTCGGTAACTCTATTTTTCATACAAAATTTTGGCGCCATCTTTAATTACACTCAAAAAACTACCTTGTCAGCAAACCTCATAACTCCACTATAGTGTGCAGGGTCAGGATAGCTCTAAAAGAAAACCTCGTAACTCCATAACATTCTGTGACGTAGGGAAAACCACGTATCTTCATGACAAAAAGTGAGGTTATGTCAAGTGGCCAAAGTCCTAGTCCTGTTTTGTGTTAAACGTTTGTGCGGTTTGTTAAAACAAAACTACAAATAACAACAAAAACAAGAATTCTTCAATCTTTTGCTAGTATAAAATAGCTAACAGAGGACCGCTATTATACAAGATACGGACAGATGCATGGTATCTATATTATTAATCTGTTTAAAAAAATTGAAAAACCCCAAATATCTAAATTTTTTAACTTGTTTTTACAGTGATGTTCTATGCACAAACATTTTTTGAAATGGCTCTCCAAAACCCTCCACATTTTCTGAATGTTCCAGCACCTAGTAATGTGGAGAGTACCACAGTTGTAGAACTCAAGGCAAACACATTAATACATTATAACTCTGAGGAAGAAAATATTACCGTAGAGAATTATGCCAAGATCGAAAACATTTCTGAAGTTGAAGATGTGAACGAGTTTACTGTTAGCGAGACTGTTGATATTAAGAAAAATACTATCAAGCTGCCGTGAATATCCAGATTATAAACCTATCGAAGATTAGGACAGCGAAGAAGAAGTATAAAATACTGAAAAGCTACAACCTTTGAAAATAAAGCGACTAAAAATAAGACATGTCTAAGAAAGTAACTGGCGAAGGGAGCAAAATAAAAAGAGAGAGCAGGGCTATTCGTGCGAGCGAAAAAATTATGTAAATATTGGCAAAAAATGGGAATACAATATTTCAAAACAACGAAGATTGCTGAAAGAAAGATGTTCTTGTAAAATATCTACGAAAACTCAAAATTCAGCAAAAACTCCTAGTTTAACATCTTATCTATTTTCTGAAGAGGAAATAAAATTGGCATTTGATCATTTCTGGGAAGTACGCTGAAGCTAGATATAAGATCATCTGGCGAATGGACTGCACGTTCCTGGAAAATTGTAAGGAAACAAGAGGAGACGGTAGGTTTGCACTTAACTGATGAAGAAGGTGAAGATGAAGAATACGAGACAGTCAAGGAAAATGAAGCTAAAAGTGAAGAACAAATAGTAGCAAGGAGGCGATTTGGATGCAAACAGAATAGATTGCCTGAAACTATTCTTTAAAACTTTACCAAAAATGGAGTCACATCAATATCTCATAAGTTATATCTTGAACCAGAATGAAAATCTAAACAATATTTCTATGAACTCTTTAGCAAGGATTGGTGTTATCAGAAAAGTATTGAGCAATTTACAATTATATATTTTCATCATTATTTCAATGACATGAATCTGAGCCTTTTTAGAGGAAAAAAGGTCGAATGTGATTTGTGTGTGGCAAAAAATGTGAAAAATGCATCGGAAGAAGAGTATACGTTATACCAAGCAAAAAAGAAAGAGGGCAGTGAAGAGAAGGAAAGGGACAAAGATACTAGTAGCAACAAAGCGGAACTTCTGTGTCCTAAATCTAATGTATCAAGTATGTATTATAAAACCAAACATGTCGTACATAATTTTACGATCTACGACATTAAAACGCGTGCGGGATATTGTTTGTGTGGAGGGAAATTGTTGGTGCAAATGAATTTTCTACAATTTTATTATTTGCTCATTTTTAGAAGACCAGTTACCACATCTAGAACCTGGAGAAGGGTTAATTCTTCTTAGTTCACTTCAGTGTTTTACTCAATTTTGCTGTTTATCATAAAGTCATGTGATCTCACGCACAAATGTAAGCTGATTCCGTTCACTCCTGCATAGAAAGACAGTTAAAAAATAAAGTAGCAACTGTGCCAGCCGACTACATGGATGTTGTTAAAGAAGCTCGAAAAAGGCTAGAACCCTATCAAGCAAAATACTTGGAGCACAGTATTTTTCCCAAAACTTTAGTTAGTAAGTGCAAAACACAAAAAAGCTTCAGAAATCATAAAAAGTAACTTACTATATACAAAAACATCTAAATACGCAAAATAAGTAGCTGTAATAAAATTATTTAGGAAGTTTGATTTGTCTCCTGAAAAATTTGCCGTTTTGGAGTTACGACGTTTTCTAATTAGGGTGACGATAAACAATGTGTGCAACCCCCACCGGTCATCTGAAGAAAATGTGAGGGTAAAAATTAGATAGACGTTAAAGTTCCATGTGGAACCATGAAGTGGTATCGTAAACTTTAAACAGGCAGTTCATGATAGACATAACTCTGCAGGGACTTCAAAGTGGCGCTACACTTACCTTCCGTGCTTTGGGGTAAATATAACTTTAAAGTAACATATTTGCGGTTTCCTTCACTTTATCGTCAAGTAGCAGTTAACGACAGTTAAACGACTTCAACGTTTTTTTCTTAATTACTCCATTTTTATTAGCAAAACTTACAACGCCATTATATAAAAACATAAAGCTTCACCTCACAATGGCTTTAAAAAATCATTTATTATCGTTTCTGGACAAAATATAAATTAAATCATAATAATTCATTTCAAGTTACAAAGAATAATAGAAAATAGCTATTTATGCAACAAGTGCTAAAAGTCGACGTTTATGCACGAGACATGAAAATTATGAAACGAAGCCGAAGGCTGAGTTTCATAACATGTCTCGTGGATAAACGACTTTTAGCACGCGTTGCATACAATATTTTATCTACGACCTTAATTTTACCGTTATTAATCCATAAATATCGATTTAACAAAGGTTTGCATCTGCGACACCTTTAATTTATGTCATAATAAACAGTAGGCCACGCCGCGGGCGAATGTTTGCGAAGCCAGTGCTGTCAAGGTCAGTTACGAAATGTAATTATTAATACTCCACATCTGAGTGTATTCAATACATAACGCTTTAATTATTCCAAAAACACTTTACCTGTAACGCAAGAAGCAACTAGAATAACTTTACTTCCAGTTCGAAATTGTAGTTTTATAACCTCACTTCACTTTTAACACTAGAGCTAAAAGTAAACAGCTGATTTCTTTAACCACGGTAAACTATAAAACGTCACTTTTAGTGAAACAAGCTAGCGCTAAAAGACCTACTTTTAGTAGTGGTCGTAGATAAAAGTTTTTAACATCTAGGATCTCATATTCTAAAACTATTTTAAAGCCAATATTGTAATTTAAAATGCAATTTTGAATGGTCTGTGGTCTGGTTTAGAAGCATTATCAATATATTTGACTATCATTCGTTTTAATTACATCACTTAGACCATCGGGAAAGAAGGCACGTTTTGCCCTCAAACATTATGGTTACAGTATTCGATTTAATTTTCGAATTTGGGAAATGGACAAAGAATCATAGCAGAATTAAACATAAGTATAACCAAATCAGTTGCAACATAAAGCAAGCAACACTAATCTATAGCAGTAGTCAAGTTCCGTGAAAGTCGTTAATACTAAGGCGCAACGTTGTCACTACATAACCACAGAGTCATTGGAACGTAGCCGGACAGGTTCCAGAAACGTTGCGGGTACCAAAAATGGTTCCCGTTTGACCGTGCGAACGTAATGGGTACGTTCTTATTATCTGCCCTTGACTAGTGAAAAACATTTTAAAGTTTCTACAATAATGGCTGGGTCGTTTCAGTAACTAATTGGGATGGTTAGGATATGTTGAAAATATAGTATCTTACAAATTACTTCCAGGTTGTTCCTGAAAATGACCATCCTTTTGGCGAAGTTTTTAATTACATTATCGCGCAATTTCATCAAAATAACTTGTTAAATGTTATGCTTGAGCTCGTCGATCGACTACGGATTGTTCGCGTAGACTGTCCTTTCGAAAGTCTCAAATGAAACCTTTTAGAGATGTTAGATCGTATGATGTTACCAGCCAGATGAGGTCACCATGTTGGGAAATCACACGGTCAGGAGATGTCCGAAATAAAGCCATTGCTCCTTCTGCGGTGTGGTACGTAATATCATCTTGCTACACGAACATATCCCCAAAGTCTATATACGTTAATTGGCGCTATAAAGCGCAATATATTAGTTATTATTCAGGCACTCGATGGTTTTCACATCCACTGATACTAAATTGAAGAGTAGTAAGCAAAAAGAATTGGATTGCTTTGCATAAGCCTACTTTTCACCTCGTAATGCTTGAACAGATTTCCTGGTTTTTCTATTGTATTTTTTTGTATGTAGCATTGTCATCTTGTTATCATATCAAACCTTCCGTTGGCTAACCCCCAATAAAATATACAGACTAGTGACTACTTGGATACAATTACCGGCCGAAACTAGCTCAATGGATACGGCGTGTACACTTCTTTAAAATACTCGAATAAAAGGGCGCCAACGGATTTTTACCAAAAAACAAGTGTATCGAGGCATTCAAAGAGAATTCGTAAACTCAAGTAGCACAAAATAATCTGAAAGAGAAGCTCAATTTAAGTACCGGTAGCAGTAACAAATAAATAACGCCAGAATCCGAATACCACAGTATATAATTATCATCAATTCAAATATAAAATTACAAGTTGACAAATTACGAGGCACCTAAAAAACGCACAAAATCATAATATTTTCGCACACATTAAAATCAGGCAATAATTTGCAAGTCGACACGCTTCGCTTGCTTCCATGTACCAAGCTAGCGGAACGAACTGTATACTCCCAAGGTCACATCGGCAATACAAACGTCAAAATTCCGGAACGGGGCCGAAGCGGGACGCGACTGGAGATAAGAACGGGTCAAGGACACGCCCTAAGCGACTTCCGCATCCAAATACTGTAGAAGCTAAACCTTAGCAAACTGCCCTACGGTTCCTCACTCATTACTATAAGGGGAAAATAGTCCACGATAGAGAACACAGGTGAAACCAAATATAGTGCGAAGAAGGCTTCCTGCTTACCCCAAGATGTTGTAGACAAGTGCGAAGAAGTAAACCTGCAGTGTAGAATTCGCCGACAATGGCGTGGGAACGAAACGTCCCTAAATTATGGTTCAGGAAGGCAAATCCGCCGAACAGGCGCGGGAAACTATTACACAAAATCAAACTGCGTGCCCATACTTCACTGAACACTTTAACTGACTCTTACAACGGCTTCATGCTGCTATCGAAGGCAAGCCCGAAAAGAACGCCAAGGAAACAATTGCGACCTTGTACTTCCTGGGTCGGCAGCCAAAAGTAGGCGTTGCACAAGCGCGCGAAATATGAACTGAGTACCATAGACCTTAAAAAGGGATAGATGTATAACAATATGGAATAAGTACTACAGGTATCGAAATCAAATAGATGCCCAATTAAATCCTGACACTTCACGAGGGCAACTACCTATTCTGGGATTTGAAACTGTTTCATTGTCTGCTGTACATATTTTCTGTTTGTGCTATCATATGCTTTTGTCGTGTACAATTGGTGGATATCGATATTGTATTCAGCGCATTTTTCAAAGGCTGTGCTTATTGTGAATATATGGTCTGTAGTTGTTCTTACTTTTAAAACTGGTGCTCTCTTAGTATTTCCCTTGTGAATGAATCACGAACTAAACGAACTATATAAAGATCTAACGTAATTGCCGCAGTTAAAGTACAACTTTAGGGTGACTGGGCCACTTCATTGCAATAAAAACTGATTAACGTCCAAAAATGGCACACGATAGAAATCCAGCGGAGATGAAGGAGCGAGGACGGCCAAGAAAAAAATGGAACGAAGATGTGGAAGTCGATAAAAGAGATTTAAAAGTGAGAAGATCGAGGATGAAACAAGTCTAGAGAGAAAAGAATGGAAGAAAATCATTGAGCAGGCCAAAATCCTATACGGACTGTAGAGCCAAGCGAGAGAGGAATTTCCTCTTCAAGACGAAAAACATCGTTGTGCATTTCGAACTCGGATTTCAGCAACGTGAGGTGAATTACCAAGGATTCAACATTCAAGAGGATTCCATCTGGTATAATCTTGATTAGTTAGGAAAAATATGATTTGCCAAGGTTTCTATAATTTAGATACAATAATGGCAATTTGCTTCCATATGAATGTGATATAACTACGTATTTTGATTCTTCCAGGTACTGGAAAATCAAATTACTCTAAGCAAGGAATTTAAAGATGCAACATCGGACAGAGAAAAACGAATGCATTACCTTTTTGAGCTACTATATCTACTATTAGAAGAAGTTGGCGCCAGATAATATAATTAATTAACTACTGCATAAAAACCATAAACATAATTTTTGATATATGTGAATACTTTTTATTGCTGGATTAAGTTTATAAGGTTTATTGTATTTGACAAATCGTTCGCGTGTGGATGAGCTCGCACTACTATTCGATTTCTGCAGTCCGAATAAGCTCATTTTGTACGTTTCAATGAAAAATGGGGTGGTTTAAAGATGAAAATACTTATTTTCTGGCACTTTTTTACTCCCCTCGTTTAGAAAACGAAGTATTGTAATCGTGCAAAAAATCACCTTTCTAGAGTTTTCCATATCTTTCCGTTTCAAGATCTTATATGATGAAAAACATGTTTTCTCAATTTCGCCTGTCTGTCTGCCTGTCAGCCCGTCTGTCCGTCTGTTGGCAGAATAGCTCAAAAATGATTTGTTGGAGGAAGAAGATATTTTGCATGCGTCTACCTTGATTGACGAAACTGAATACTTTCAGTTAAATATATGCAGGGTGAGCACTTTAAAAATTAAAATGTCTATTTTTGCTTAACTGAAGAATAGATAAAAATAATAATTTTCACAGAGTACTAATATGTTCAGTTTAAATGAGCAAATTCATAGTATTGTATTTCAATTTGCAGGGTAAAAATAATGAATGTTCAGCAACAGCGACATTAGTGGCTGGAAATTTGTGGTTAGGTTCCGTGATATGTTTCTGTTTGCAAGGTTTAAATTAATGAGTGGTAGTTATAAAGTACGCCTATTTTAGAAATTCTTTTTGTTGTCGTTCAGGTATGATAGTAAGTGGAGCCCAAAAATTGATTATTTCACTTTACCCTACCCATTCTGAATCTTCAGAACCTAAAGAGCAACCAGGAAGTTCGAAGCGACAAAAAATTGCAAGAAATTGAAAATTGGAGCAAACGTTTACTAATAAACCTGGTTCTATAGAAGCTGCGAAAAAAGAAGGCACCTTTTCATCGGCACTGATCGGGCGCAGCTCGTCTGCAATCGGCTTCGTCATCACCGCGTCCATTATAAAGCAGCCATAAGCAAGTGTAATTGGTGCGTGGTCGTTGATGCGTGGTGAAAGCATCTGACTAGCAATCGGATTCCGCCTGGGGGCGCGGGTTGAAATCCTACTTGCTGCTTTTTTTTCTAAATTTATTTGCAGATTGATGTAATTCGCATTACTAAGTGTTCTTTGTACTGTTTGAGTATAATTAGCTAAGTTAAGATATTTTCACCTATTTTATACATGATTATGAACACTCTTACGCGTTTTTTGTTAAAGAAGTTAAAGCACTTTCGTTCTTCTGTAACCGTTTTATTTACAATTTAATTTTAAAAATATAGAAATTGCATTAATTGAAGTAATTCCACCTGTATGTGGTGGGTTCAAAACCTAGCTGCTTACTATTTCAATGTAATACTGTGCATTTAATTTGTTGCCTTGCTTTAATTAAAATTAGTATTACTTCGACACGAAGTGTACGAAGTATTGAAATTCCCTCATATCGAAAACCACTCTGAGTCAAATATATCTAAAATTCGAGCCAACCGACTAATGAAACCGCTATATCAAATCTCCGTCTCGGCGGTGCGGATCTTTTGGTGAAGATCCCAGCCCACTAGATCAATCCCCCGTATTGGGGGGTGCCTAAACGTGCTGTGCGGGGGATGTATATTCGTATGTCTACACGATTTCGGTCGCCAGGAACCTTCCTGAAGTCTTGGATCGTTTTCATACGATAGGTCCTCCGAAAATGAAGGCAACATCAACTTTTGAGCTATGGTCGTCGACAAAAATTTTTTTTTGTTTTTTTTTTGTAAATAGCTGGTTCATAGTATTTCATTGTATTAGCGAAACGGAGTGATGCTGAGTATCGAAGTATTCTTGGAAAGCACGGAAGGGCGTTTTCTTGGGTGGGGGGTACCGTATATTTATTATTATTAAGGAAACCCTTATTCTTTGCACTGGCAGTCTACAATTTTTACTGAACATTAATGATTTTACTGGGGGATTACCGTTTTCTTACTGATCGTGATCGATTTTTACCAAACGTTTATTATTTTACTAAACAGTTAAAATTGCTACTAAACTCGTAAAATTTGTACTGTGCCTTTATTATTTTTACTGAACATTTATTATCTTACAAAATATATATTAGTTTTACTTGTCACTTATAACCTCTACTGAGAAAATGTAGTTGATGTTTAAATATAATAATGTGCATTTTTTGTTGCCATTTGCACATAGCTCAAGCTTTGTCCTTGACGAAAATGGGACCGAAGGGTAGATGCTGTAATAAAAATGGGCGCGTCGTATATAATTCAACACCGAGTGCAAATGCGAGTCGTTTTTTTTCGAGCAGCTGCTGCCAAGAGTTGAAATCACTCTCGCAGGCGCCGAAATCCCGAGTTCGAATCTCACCGCCAGCAATGTGTTTTTATTTGTAAATTGATGTAATTCGCTTGTTTTCATGTATAGTTTCAGTATTATAAGAACGTTAAGATACTTTTATCGTACGTTTCTTTGAGTTTTTTACTTTTTTAGTGCCACAACTTCCACTTGCAAGGAAAGTTTAGAGTAAGGTCCTTTATAGATTTTTACCTTCTTAAAAAATTTTTGTCCTATACAATATATTAAATAAACTGGCACCTAATTGTATCTCTACTGGCTAAATACGTACTACGAAAAAAAAGCTGCAATTTATGTTATAAATTTAAACTTCCTTAAATCGACTACCGCAAGGTTGATACCATGTGTTTAAAATTCCAAGTTCGATTAATCATTGCGTGCACATACGCAATGTTTCCAAGTTCGTCTCGGTCGAAGCGGTCGCTCAAAAATTTACAGCAACACCTAAAGCGAAGTAATACGTTAAGCTTACAGCACTCTCTGATTAGCCTTGCAAATTCGGCCCGATAAAGAATGTTTAATTGTAATTTATATTATCCGGAGGATTTATAGATTGAAATGTGGCATGCGCATATGTTCAGTGAATAAACAGGCCGCAATTGATAAGGTTACTCGTGTAATTTTATCCGATTCTGTTGATGTGTATATTTAAATGCTAAATAGGCAACTACTGCTCGCGGTCGCCAGTAATAATACATTTTCCTGTCCACTTAATGATTTTTGCTCTGAATTGGTCGCCTGCTTTTATCGAAAACGTATGCCGTAGGCCTGGGATAAATTGTGGCCACGACGCGCGTCCCATGCAATTACAAATTATTAAAAGCCATTATTCTACCAAAAGCGCTTACTTCTCTCTTCGAAACTGCATTTGTGTATGCAATTCGAGTGCCTCCATACATCGGCTAATTGCTACTGAGGCAAGCCCGATTTCGGTTGTGCAACAAAACTAAATTGAGGAAACGACGGCCTTTCTCATGTAAAAGCTATTCTGATTAAATTTAGAATGATTTTTTACAGAGTATTGATTTTATTGATAAAATTATGAAATTCTAAGTGAATCGGTTTTGATTTTTCTTGTTAGTAACTTCTAATGCTAGGAATAGTATAGCCATAAGGATGGTTCTGTTTTTATATTATATCCATCTTATTGTTGAGTAATTTAATGCATTTTCCTAAAAAAATTATTGCGAACAGTAGTAGTATCAACGACGTATTCTTAACTTTTTTAAATATTTCGTCGCAATAAAAAAATAAAGTATTTACCTACAAGCATTTAGCGAAAAAATCTGTTCCCGCTAAAAAAATGCACTAAAGGAAAACTAATTGGAATACTTCTTTGTTTATGCAGTTCAGTGTTTGCTTAACACGTTTTGATAGGTTATTGAATTTCACTTCCCAAACTCAGTAATCAACATTAATCATATTAACCAATTCCAGTTCAGGGCGGCGCGAATAAAACCTCTCTCCCATCTCAGGGAATTGGGCCAATTTCAGTTTATGTAGCATTACAAAGTTTAGCTACTAAAAGATAATACATTTGAATAATCGCAAAAACCTGATAGTTAGGCAACTTAAAGCACTTAACAGAAATACAGGTTGCAGATTCACCATATAGTCCTTTTTGAATTAAATAAGGTGGCTAGTTAGAATATTTTTATATTAAAAATAAAAGAGAAACGACTTCCAGTTTTGAAGAAAGACACAGAGTGAGGCTTCATAGCGCCAGCAAAGAAAATAACATTGAGAACTGAATCGCAGCATAAACGGATAAACTTTGCAATTGTAAGGCTATAATTGATATAATTCTACAGTATATTAAGAAATAATAATTTTCAGGCAAATAGGATTGATTCATTGGGCAGTTTCTCACTAGAAAAGCGATTATTAGTTAACTGGTATGTAAATAAATAAGGAAATTCATACATATCTTAATAGAGGGTGCCTTTGGTTTAGCTTTTTGGCCCCCCCTCTTATCATTGCTACTTAAAAGTAACGAGACATTGTAACGATTGCTCCTAAATTAAATTCCTATTGTACTTAAAATGTATTTGAGTTTAATTCATCGCGCTATCAAACGTTGAATCTATCCGACCCGCGAAAAGAAGATAACAGAATCCCATACACGATGCGCGAACCGGCGCTGAAGAACCGATGGAGTGTTTGTTTTTCCATTGAAGCAGGGAGCCCATATACCGATAACGGCATACAAAAAGTATAAAAGGAAAATACATGGCCGTTCCAGTATCTTGAGAATACCTGTCCCGTCCCGTCCCTAGATCTTGAGATTTTCCTCTCCAATTCCTCTTCTTTCTCCCCTTATCTGCATATTCTGTCCTGACAGCGTTTCTGTCTCGCAAAATAAACCAATATCCAGTAGGCACTAAGGGAGATGACAGCATTTCTGTTAGCCCAAAAGCGGCCTTAATTGCCCTGAAGTCCGTCCGACCAGATAGCCTTTATTATATATCATCAGCGAATGCACATTCCGAGAATTAACCCTTTCTAAATTCCTATGTCCTATGCATAATTTTGCTACTGTCGAACTGCATATTTTTATGATGTCATCCATGAATACGATGAATAATAATGGGCTTAGTACTCCTCCTTGCCTTAGTCCGTTGCAGGTGGTAAATTTCTCGAATTGTGTATGTTTCGTTCTAACATTGTTTCTGCAATTATTGTATAGACTTTTTGTTGCCTTGATCATTTGCTTTCCTACTCCTATTCTTGCCAAACTTTTCCAAATCTTTTTTATTGGTACTCGGTCAAAGGGCTTTTTCAAGGTCAATAAATGCGCAGTATGCTTCTCTGTTCTGACTTAGTGTTCTCTCTGTTACTTCTTTTAAGCTGAATATGTGATCTTGTATACTATGTCCTTTTCTAAAGCCGCTCTGAGAATCTATTAATTGAGTTTCTAGTTTCCTTCTTAATTTTATTTCTAAAATTCTTTCATAGGTATTTCATCCCGTACTAAGTAATGTTATGCCACGATAGTTTTGACAATGAAATCTATCTCCTTTTTAATATACTGGCAGTATAATTCCCACCTCCCAGTCTTTCGGAATTCTTCCAGTGTGCCAAGCCTTTTTGCAAAATTTCTAGAAATAATCGCGTATCTTCTTCTCCCATAGTTTTCAACATTTCTACTTCATCGTGACCTGCTGCCTTTCCATTTTTTAATCTTTTTATAGCTTCTTTCAGTTCCCCTAATGTTGGTTCTTCAGTTATAATTTCTTCCGTCATTTCCAAACGTTTTTCTCTTTCGTCGTCTTCTTCTGTTTGTAGTGTTGTCTCATCCACTGTTAGTATTTCTTGGAAATATTCTTTCCACCTCTTTACTACTTCCATTTCATCAGTTATAATATTTCCGCCTTTATTCTGCATTTGGTTTAGTGAATGTTTTGTCCTTTTCTAGTTACTAAGTATTCTATAAAATAATTTTAAATTCCCCTTACTATTAGGTTCCATCTTATGTCCAAATTTTTCCCATGCATTTTCTTTTGTTGACTTTCTTTATCTGATCTTTATACTTCTGGTACGCTTCGTCTGTCTTCTTGCTTAGGTAATCTCTCCATTTCGCTTTCTTTATTTTAATTTCGCTTTTGATTTCGTCATTCCACCAGTCCGTTTGTTTGTTTCGATTATTGATTTTGGTAACACCGCCGATTGTCTTTGCAGTTGTTAGCAAGATGGTCTTATATTTCTGCCACATACTTTCTGTAAATAATCCTCATGAATCTTTCTGACTTCTTCTTTACTTGCTTCTTGGTATTTTCTTTCATATTCCATCTCAGTTAGTTTGTAGGTTTTAATTTTGTCATAGACTTTTTTCTTGTCCGTATTGATCTTCAATTTATTTTCTGTTATTGTCTGTCGCATTTTGCCTAGTAGTAGGTAGTGGTCGCTGTATATTTCAGAACCTCTTCTCACCCTAACATCTTTTACCATCTTGCCTTCCTCTTTTCCTAACAATATATAATCGATTATCGATTTTTCTCTTCTACTTTTAACTTCTCTAGTGTACTGGTGTATTTTCTTATGCTCATAAAATGTTTGTGCAACAATATACTGGTTTTCTCTGCAAAAGCCTATTAGTCTATTTCCATTATTGTTTCTTTCTGTTTCCCTTGGTTAGTATCTTTCATGTTGACTGGTCTTTTATTCACACTTTTCCATTAAAATCGCCTATTATGACTACTGTCCCTTTACTTTCTTCCTTAAGCGTCGTTAAGTCTTCCCAAAATTGGGTTCATATACTGCTATTATTGTTAATTACTGTTTCCCTTCTACTAATTCCACTGCCATCAATCTTTCGTTTAAACACGTCCATTTGCATTTTTTTTCTCGTCCATTTCTGGTTTAATATGCATGCAACGCCTCCTTTTGCGTTTAGTTCTACTCCACTAGATCATTGTATAATTTCTATCCAATTGTACCATGCCTTGTCCTTTTTTCTTTTTCTCGATTACTACTAATACTTCCCGCTGAGGCCCTTACATTGCAAGTTGCTAGATTCCATGTTTGTCCTTTCTCTCTCTTCCTTTTTGTATTTTGCTTTTTTTCCGTTTGTTTTTTCTGTTTAATTTGACCCTCCGCGCCATTGTTTTCTTTCGTTTTACCCTTACTCTCTACCCTTCTGTCCATTATCGTTGAATTATTAAATTTGATTGCTTTTTTCATTTCCAGTTTCTTTGCTTGGGTTGTTTCTCCATTTTCCCGTCCTTTGTTTTTTCCTGTTCTTAGTTTTTTGGTATTCCTTGGGTTGCTTTATTTCGCTCCCTATTGTACTTCTCCAATTCTTGAGTTTCTTTATTCCAGTTCCATACTTCCTCATCAATTATTAGCTTCTGGAATCCCATTTTGACTGTTTTACCTTTCGCTTTTTTCTCTTTAACAACTTTCCTAATTATTGCTTGCACCCTTCTTTCCTCTCTGGTCAAGTCATCGTTTATGTACACTTCCTCTCCACAATTTCGTAGTTTATTTTTGTTACTCATAATGGTGCAGTCTTTTATTCGTTACTAAATATTTAACGTAAAATTAACGTGAAACGTGAATCGGGCCTTGGAAATTTTCACCCACGGTCACTCACGTTCATGGCCCGATTTTCAAATATTACTCACGTTCACGACGGGACCCAGCGTGACTTGACTGTTTTCGCGTCACCCCTCCATCTCCATCTCGTTATATGCAACAAAAGCCTAGGTTCTTAAAACTTCGAAAGCAAAAAGTGTCGCATTTGGGTGGATCGTGGGCAAATAGACGTAAAAATTCTCAAGTACCTACTTTGAGCACGTAGCAAGACGTAAGAAAGAGATGGAAGTATTGATGATGGAGAGCAAAGTTCAAATTAAACTCTCCGGAAGCTATTTCCAGCTGCGATAGACCGCACAACCCACCACTGCAATTATTGGAGAGAAGTAGTGCACCACACTCCTCACAGATGGTACGGATTGAAGGAGGAGAGGGAGATTACAACGTTTCAATCTGTTAGAGAAATACTAATAGGAAATAGTAAGTTTAAATTTACTTACCATGCAGCATGCAGCGAAGACCTGAGCATTCATTACGAATCATCTTATGTATAATGAGTTCAATGTTCTTCGTTGAACGGTTTGGTTTTGGTATCTTTCGACAGTAATAAATCAGTTTATAGCAGCCACTTCTAATTTTAGTTCAGATACAACTCAGCTAACAGCGAAAGATTAAGGAAGCAGGATACAAAACGTAAAAGTGAATTTGCAAATGTGATCGATCGAAATACGGATATAGTATCTAATTTTTACAAAGGCAAGCAAATTATTATATTCCATTCAATGCAAAGGACGCTAAAATAGCGAAAACAGGCTAGAAAAATAAATTGCAAAGAAGCTTGGAAAACCTAATTAGTCCAGTAACTTTATACATCAGAGCTTGCGTCAAATCCGGTAGTTCTGATTTTTTTGCAGACTTGTGTATGATGTTGGCCCAATGAATAATCCAAGTTTGTGACCTCGAGCGCCGAACGCAATTTTGTCAAAAATCGAAAAAACCGCGAACATTTTGGCCTTTCTTTAGATTTTGGCGATTATAACCCTGAGGACTAGTTTTTGATAGTATATTTTTAGGACGTTTTTAAAGTAGACTAAATTTTCTACAATATGAGACCAGAATTGTCTCTGTAGACCCAATAGTTTCCGAGATAAAGCCTTTCAAAGTTTATCATTTTTTTAAACTTCGGAATTTTTTGCAATATACTGTCTTTCTGAATGAATTTTGACCCTGATTCTTGTTGTATTTTATCTGACAAGCACTGTGCACTTATATCTCATTCACATCCTTCAATAAACGCTCATTTTTTAGGTTTTTAAGGGAAATACTCGACGCAATAAGGGCTTTTACACCGCTTTCCTTCACTAACCGCACTTCACCTTTACTTAAAGTCTCTTTACATATAAAACACAAACCCACGCTGGGACTGGAATCCGACATTCTGTAAATTTTGAGTTCAAACGGCACTCACGTCATGGGCAGCAGGCCAGACAAAAACTGAAATGAAAAAAAAAGCTTAATGTAGGTTATAAACGTGCTACAGGTGGGTCGCACTCGTGACTTCACACGAGCAACACTAGCACACTCCGTCGGAGATAATTGGAACTACATCCCGCCAGAGTTGTTAGAGTCGCGTCTAAAATATTGCAAAAAATTGCGAAGTTCAAAAAAATGATAAACTTTGAAAGGCTTTATCTCGGAAACTATTGGGTCTACAGATACAATTTTAGTCTCATATTGTACCAAATTTAGTCTACTTTAAAAACGGTTTTAGAAGGTACCATCAAAAACTAGCGATTTAGGGTTATAATCGCCAAAATATGAATAAAAGCAGAAATTTTTGCGGTTTTTTCGATTTTTGACAAAGTTGCGTTCGGCGCTCGAGGTCACAAACTTGGAATATTCATTGGGCCAACATTATAAACAAGTCTTCAAAAAATCAGAACTACCGGATTTGACGCAAAGTACCCCGTACTCTCAGGCGACAAGGTTACTGGACTAAGGGCCAATTCTACAATGCAAGTATATACCTAGAATAAGCTATCCGAGGCATAATTGTCATAGTTCCCTTTGTTACAACAATCGTTTGTAAGGTATTTATTCCGCGGATAACTTTATCCTTGGTTTGTAGAATTGGCCCTAAATGTTTTTAATTAAAATATGACTGCGAGAATTTGATTTCGAATAAATTAAGGAACGTTTGGTTAAAGGCTCTTACTGACTTTATGATTGTAAAAACCATTATTTAGAATTGTCACCTGTTTTTGGGGTTTGCAAGACTTATATAATAATAAACGTAATTTCATGGAATAACATGGTTCGAAGCTAAGCTATTGTCCCAGTTGTCAGTTTATTATGGTCGAATCTTAGCTGGACGCAATAAATTTTACGTCAATTCAAAATTTATGTTTGTGTTTAGTTCACAAATTATAGTTTTATCACAGTGCGCGTGGTTAAGACTTCCAGAAACCATTTTCGACAATAGTCGGATTTATTAAAAAAATGGGAGCAACCTCTTAAATAACTTGGTAAATCGATGTGCCAAGTTCATCATATGCAACTAAAATTATTTGCTGCACTATCAGTTTCTATAGATAGTCTCTTTGGTCAGAAGAAAATAGCGTATTAGCTTTTAGTAGTACATTTCTTTTAAATTGAATTTCATATATATGCCAAACGTTGTAAATGTAAATATAACCCGCGAGTCACCTTTTAAAACCAAATATAGGTAACTACCATTTCATTTAAAATTGAAAAATATTCTTACGCCTTGCTTCTACTTAGAAAAATGATTTACAAATGTGCAGGCTTTCCTAAAGTGACGCATAAAGTTTGTGTTTTTGCGTACCAAGAGCAGCTTGATTACAAGGTGATAAACACTAGTATCTTGAGATTCTCAATTGTGTACGGCTGGTGACCTTAAAGGAGTAACATGAGCTATGGAGAAGCTGTCCAAAGCTTCATGTTAAGTTGAGCGAGATGTGTAGTTGCAGGAGGGAGAGGTGACTCGAATAACTTCGCAGTTCAACGGCGGCCATAGGTAAGTTTTGCTTCTCAAATATTTGATTTCTATCATATCCAGATGAATTTTACTAACTGCACATACAACAGACTGAGTAAAACTTTCCAAATAATCAGATGATTTCAAATTTCGATTTAAGTGAGCACTCTAAAAATTACAATACATCAGAAACAGTCTATTAATCAATCTCTTCAAGATGGATACAGGAAATCGCTTCCTCTATACTGGCAATCTTCTTAAAAACGTTAAAATTTGTGTAGACCAGTAGGATTCTCGAAATTCAAGTGAAACTGCGAAAGGAGGTTAGGCAACCGAATATATACCAACCAAAAAATAAAGAACCCTCGCATCGTCCCACCAGGCCTGTATATCGACGCCCTATATATCAGCACCCGGTATCCTGACGCAGCCATAAAGAAACCTTTCGTTATCAGCGTCTGGATCAACTCCGATTGCTCGTAGTCAATCTTTGGACTGCTATTGACCATTTTTCGTTCGAAAAGCCGATGCAGTCCTGAAATTATGAAATTCTCAAGATTTTGGTTTCATGAAAGCATGAAGAAGGAGCTATGGTGCTTTTGGTCGAAGATATTTAAGTACGGATATCTATGTTATCGTTTTTCAATGTGATTCTTTTCGCATTGCAGCTAAATTGTCAAATATATATATATAATTAAGGTCCCGGGTGGTGTAGCTTGAACAAGCGTCCACGTTCGATCAGCAGAGTTAAGCAACGCTGTCTCTGGTCAGAACTTGGATGGGAGTTCCACGGCTGCATCTCTCGGCGCCTCGTGGTACGGCTATCACGGAAAAAAGTTGGTCCCGGCGGTCGTACAACATCATGACAGTCGTTAGTGAGGTTGGAAGTCCTCATAACTGCACAGCGACGCCTATAATTGGCCTAACGGCTGTTGGCTGAGTGCGAATTAAATTAAATAAAAATTAAAAATTAAATTAAAATATATAACGCTAGCTTACAATATTTTTTGCTTATTTACAACACCTGCTTTGGTTTTCGATTCTACATTTTTCAGCGACCATTACTTGCGGGAGTTCTCGTTTGAGTTTCGAAGCTTAAATATCTTTTGATAACCGGCTCGACGAGTGTGATACCAGAAATCAGTTATTAGTTGCAAACAGTGAATTATATACAACAGATTAACGTATCTACAGACAACACAGGTACGATGGCTATGTAAGAAATAAAATAATGTGTATTCATACGGAAATAATCCAGAATACAACAATATTATAAATAACCAACAAGTTTATCAACATCAAAACATGCAATGGCAGCCAACAACGAATACATTTCCAATCATAAATACACAACCTCCGTTATCACAGCAAATGCACCTAACACCTTGGCAACAAACGGCCTCGGGCTACTCTAAGCCCACTATACATCAACAAACATATCCTATGGCAGGAATACCCACCAGTGGCCCAGAGAGAGGTTATCAACTACAAAGAATGACGTCGACCAGCGAAGAAGAGGAAGAAAAACAAACGAACGGTAACAATAAATGGCAAGAAATTTAAAGTACAAAAAGGAAACCAATACAAAAAACAAAACCAAGCACCACTGCAAACGATATCGAGACTAACAATCGCTACGACCCGCTGACTCAAGACGCAGAAACAAGCAAAGAAAGCGCAGAAGTCACTACAACACCAAGACCTCCCCCTATATTTGTACAAGGAGTTAAGAACTACAATGAATTAATAAAACGGATCCAAATCGTCGCAGAAGCAGAACAGTATCAGACAAAGACTTTAGCTGATAATGTCGTCAAAATAAACTGCCATATCCCTGAAACATACAGGAAACGGATTCGAGAATTTAAAGAACAAAACATTTACTACCACAGATATCAAATGAAGGAAGATAGGGCCTACAGAATAGTAATCAGATACCTACACCACTCCGCAAACCCAGACAACATTAAAAAAGAACTATCTAAGCTAGGACATAACGTCAGAAATATAATAAATGCACAACACAGAATCACAAAGCAACCCTCAACCTATTTTTTGTAGATTTGGAACCCGCTTTAACAAAGATGTTTATAAAATAAAAGGATTTCAGAACATTATAGTACAAATAGAACCTCCCCCACCCCCCGCACAAACAAAAATAACATAATAAAATGCACCAGGTGCCAACAGTAAGGCCACTCAAAATCGTATTGTAATAATCCACATCTATGTCTGAAATGCGGAGGCCACCATAAAACCACAACCTGCACTAAAACAAGAGAAGCCCCCGCAAAATGTGCATTATGCGGAGGGAACCACCCTGCAAATTACAGGGGATGCGAGCACTATCAAAGAATCTCCAAAGGGTATGCCAGAAACCACGGACAGGTCAACACAGCTTCACCGATATTTACAAACAATGCTTATACAAGAAACTTGCAAAAACCTTTTTTACCTACTCAACAAAGAAGTTACGCGGAAACAGTAAAGCAAAACACAAACAAAAGTGAAGACACAACTACTATGCTAACCAAATTCTTAAATGAATTTAAAACCTTATTTAATCAGCTACTACAACAAAACAGTACGGTCCTAAATATGATTACAATACTAATCAATAAAATCAAATAAAAATGGCAAAGTCACTGCGAATATCCCAATGGAACGCCAACGGCCTTCCAAACCATCAAGAAAAAATAAAAAATTTTAGATAATAATTTTATAGACATACTACTGATTAGCGAAACGCATCTCACAAATAGAAGTTACTTTAACATACCAAAATTTAGTTTCTACCACACCAACCATCCCGATGGGACAGCACACGGGGGCTCCGAATTACTATTTAAACAAACAATTAAGCATCACGAACTACCAAAATATGAAGAAGAACATATTCAAGCAACGTCAGTACTAATACAAACACTTCCGTACGATTTAACTGTCACAGCAGTCTACATTCCCCCACGACACAACCTAAAACAGGACCACTTTGAAAGCTTCTTTCAAACACTGGGACATAAATTCATTGCAGGTGGGGACTATAACTGTAAACACATGCTGTGGGGTTCGCGACTGTCTACAACTAAGGGTAGAGGATTAGCAAAAGTTCTTCAAGATAAAAACTACCAGTTCATCTCGACGGGAACACCAACATACTGGCCATCAGACCCCAACAAGACTCCAGACTTGTTGGATTTCTTCATTACTAACGGCATCGCATCAACATACACAAACATTACACTCAGCTACGATCTGTCCTCGGATCATAGCCCAATAATAGCTATGCTAAGCACATCCGCAATAAACAAGAAACACAAACCACACTTCCACAACTCCAAAACAAATTGGCACACATATAGGCAAATACTTCAAGAGAACATCGTACTATCCACCCGACTGAAAGAACCAAAGGAAGTCGAAGACGAATATTTTGTCAATGCTCTACAACAGGCCGCGAAAGCAGCCACTCCCAACATCGTACACAAGAAATCAATCAATAATGTATCTCTAGAAATAAAAAAAAACTAGTATCAGAAAAACGAAGAGCCAGATCAACTTGGCAACGAACTAGAACACCAGATAATGGAGTTAAATATAACCATCTATGTAACAAGCTAAAAACCAAGTTGTAAGAATTCAAAAACAAATCTATTGCTACATATACTTCTAACCTTTCAAGGTTTGATAATTCCATTTGGAAGCTCATAAAAAACAGAAGGAAACCATTAACATCATCTTCCCCATATGGAAATACTCAACACCACCAGGTCCATGGGCAATAAATGATAAAAAAAGGCCGACTTCTTCGCAGAGTACCTAGCAGCAGTGTTTCAACCCTATAACAATGATCAGGTACAGGAAGTCGAACAGGTCTTAAGTATGCCTATACAGGCACAACCATTAAAACTATTTACTCCAAAAGAAATTTGGGACGTAATAAATACTCTAAATCCCAAAAAAGCCCCTGGCATAGACCTCCGTACAGTTAAAATGTTAAAAGAATTGCCAAAAAAAGGTCTAGTAAAACTGATGTATATCTTCAACGCAATACTTAGACTCGACTACTGGCCTACATCACTCAAAATAGCCCAAATCATAATGATACCAAAACCTGGAAAAAATCCGTCAGATGTCACTTCTTATCGCCCGATAAGCTTAATACCCGCAATTTCAAAACTACTGGAAAGGCTTCTTCTCAACAGACTGAACACCGACTTAAATCCACAGGATTGGATCCCAAATCATCAGTTCGGGTTTCGACATGGACACTCGACAAGCCAACAATGCCATCGTATAGTCAACATCATAATCAAGTAATTTGAAGACAAAAAATACTGCACAGTTGCATTTATAGATATTAGTCAAGCTTTTGACAAAGTGTGGCACCCTGGATTACTATTAAAAATAAAAAGAATCTTTCCAAACTGTTACTTCAAACTGCTGAAGTCATATCTACAAGAACGCCAATTCGAAGTGAGGTAAACGAAGCTATATCCATTCGACAACCAGTTTTATCAGGAGTACAGCAAGGTAGTATCTTAGGTCCACTACTATATGTCCTATACACACAAGACTTACCTACAGCAGGCACCTTCGCGGACGATACCTCCATATTCTCAGCGCTCGAAGATCCAGCAGTAGCCTCCTCAAATTTACAACTCCACTTAAATTTAATAAACATATGGTTGGAAAAATGGAAGATAAAGGCTAATGAATTCAAATCGACACATGTAACATTCACTCTCAGAAAAGGTACATGCTCACCTGTAAACCTCAATCAAGTAACATTACCACAAAGCGACAATGTAAAATACTTAGGCCTAACTTTCGACAACAAATTAAATTGGAAACAACACATTAAAAAGAAAAGAACTCAGCTAGATTTAAAAGCTAAAGAACTCTCCTGGCTTATCGGTAGGAAATCCCGTCTATCAATGGAAAACAAAATCTTGATCTATAAAATAGTGCTAAAGCCGATATGGACCTACGGCATCGAACTATGGGGATGCGCTAGCAAGTCTAATATAGCAATAATCCAGAGAGCTCCATCTAAAATACTCCGAACCATAACGGATGCGCCGTGGTACGTTTCGAACCACATCTTACACACAGACCTCAAAATCCCATATGTCAGTGAAGTAATCAGAAAAACAGCCACCAAACTCGAAATCCACCCAAATCCACTGCTACAGCCCCTGCTTCATCTTCCAGAAAATAGAAGACTTAGAAAATGCTGGCCATTAGACATCAAAGAAAACTGAAGCAACATCACTGGACGTTAGCTTCTACAAGTAATTATCGTACATTATTCCCTTACCAATGTACTAGCCATCTAATTGGCTTATAGATTGTATTTTATTTTGATTGCCAATAAAAATCAAACAAAAAAAACCATTACTTGCGGAGCATGTTTTTTTTTCTTGATTATATCACTTCTTCCGAACAAATAGATTATTTATTGCTTTTTTGAATTTCAATCTATAGTACACGTATATATTTACCTATATCAGGTGGACCCGCTAAAAAATAACTCTGAACTGTTGGTCGCCCATTGTAAGAACTAAGTAACAAGAACATTTTAAATACTGTTATATTTTTAGCTGACACTGGTCAATTCCACTCAGTACGCTGAACCTGCAATGACCAGGTATCAGAAACTGAATCATATGTACCTGAATTCTGTTGAAATTACACGATAACTAATTGATAGTCAACACACAATAAAACTGAAAAGTCGAAGACAGTTCCTTAATGACTTTAATTTAATTAAGTGAGTGTGCTTCTTGGTATCAAGCGCAGAAATAAATAAACAGAGCATGACTTATAGTATGTAGGGAACAACAATCCAAAACAAAGCAAGAAGAGCCGAAGAAAACATCTTAATGAATTGCTGGGAGTTCGATAAGTGAATACGGGGGAATTTACAAATGTGAGAGCCGAGTGCTTCATCATTATTTTGGACCAATTAGGTGAATTAGTATTCTGGATGGGTTCGCGAGTGACCATCGGCATCGGCAGCAAGTTGGCTCCGAGGACGGCGCATCTGTTTTTCATTTTTCCCGAATTAAATGTTGATAGTATGTTAAATATGCATACGATGATGCCCCCGGGCGGTTAAGAAAATTTCCGCATTTTTGTATAATTTATTACACTGTCTAATTAAAAACGACTACCAACTTTGGCAGTTTTGAAAATACAGTTACAGGGAATGATTAACGACGTGTTCGTGAGACTTGCAGTTACCTAATTATGCAATTAAATGTAAATTATTCTATAGCCCACTGGACTACAGAAAATACACATCTAGCAGGGTACACCTTAAAAAGAATTCAGAATATTTTTACCACCTAATTATACCATATTTAGCTGATTCTTACAAAATGTATACATTATGTCGCTTATAAAGCGAACAATACCGGCTAGTGATTCGAAGAAGAATTACTCTAACCCTAAACCAAAAAAGTTATTTATTTAACTTTAAATTATGAAAACTAATATACTAAAGGGTAAATCAGTATTGCAAATACGTGAAAAGACATTAAAACAGAAAAGTGTTAGACGAAAAGATTATTTAATATATTAAGAAGAGTGTTACTTAATATGCCAGATCAACAATTACAATTTTTTACATGGCAGAATTTAATTGAAAGAATATTGTAGGGGTACTTTGGTTGAAGAACTTCTGTTGTTATGAGTTACTCACTATCATTCTCACTATCGTTACAAGTTATCAATGTATTACTTGGTGGTAATTCCCTCTTCAACCTGGAGGGAATTCATCATCTTCCTAGTTGGGAAAGACAGTTTTGAATATTGTTGTCAAAACTAGTGGTGCATTTTATGAACTCTTCAATAGTATTCATTATTAATCTTCGAATTTTGTGTTACGACTAAACTCGAAAGATATGATGGATACAGAAGTAGAACATGTGCTACGTGGACTAATATTGTGATTGAAAAAGGTGCTTCGTGTGAACTGACATTTATTAAAATGATAATTTAGAAATGGAGTTTCTACGGTTTACGGATGTTTCGTCCCCGACCGTTTCGCCCCCGCCGTTTCGCCCCAGCCGTTTCGCCCCCTAGCCGTTTCGCCCCCGGACCGTTTCGCCCCCGAAGTTTTACCTGTAGCTTTAGTTAGCTTCAGCTGTTTCCAGTTGCACCACGAGGAGTTAGCTAGTAGAATTTCTGCAACCGATTTTTTAATTTTTTAATCCAAGATATAAAAAGTATGTCGCAATATCAGCTCGTATGAAAAAAATCTTTGAAGATTTTTAAAATCGTCAAGTTATTGATTACTTGCGTGGGATTGCGTACAACTTTGAATTTTGGATTTATTCCAGTTGCACGTCGAAATATAGATGTTTAAAATTTCTCTTTCCTTATATGTATTTACTAAAAACTCTGAAATTAAAACATAAACACCAACAAACAAAAAACAAACAAAAAATTTTTTTAAACTAAAATTAAAACACAAACACCAAAAAAAAATAATAAACGGTTGCAGAACCTCCTCGTGGTGCAACTGGAAACAGCTAAAGCTAGAGGTAAAACTTCGGGGGCGAAACGGTTCAGGGGCGAAACGGTTAGGGGGCGAAACGGTCGGGGGCGAAACGCCGGGGGCGAAACGTCCGTACCCCAGTTTCTACACACATGAAATAATTAAAAATTATGTAACTAGCAGATAAGTTGAAATAAATAATAATAAATTTTGTTCTGGGGCACCATTAAGCAAATTTGGAGGTTACATTCCAGGTTTTGTATAGAAACTACCAAGAATTAAATTTGGCATGTCCCATAAACTTTAATTTCTTGTGGTGGTATTGGCATGAAATTGAGTCGAGTTGTGTTCATGCTAGTAATTTGGAGTTGTTAGGGGGCACTATCCGGACTGGAGACTGCAATACGATTTGGATTGAAGTACTCTGTAGGTAGTAGAGGAGGGGGCCATTTCGGTGGTGCATTCATTGTTGACGACTTCGGTGGATGTTGTAATAAGCGGACATATGCTTGCAGTAGTTACAGGAGCCGCTGGTGTGTCTTGCTTTTTTGGATGCATACGCCTGATATCCTGTGCCCGCCCAGGCTATCTAGTTGGTTAGAATTGGTAGCTACTGTTGTCAAAGCATCTATAAAGTTTGATATAATTACATGCTCAATAAATAAAAGAGATTGTTTTCTCACCTGATTATGAAATATTGAATTTGTGATTATGTGTATATCAATTTGAAGGTCTTTACAATAACGACGGCATATACATTTAATTTGCATTTATATTGATGTCGAATTTCAGTGGTTTGTATTTAACCTAATACTATTTAACGAAGTTATCATAGGACCAATTTTATGGAGACCAAATCCGATAGAGAGCAATAAATAATTCCATTTGCAGAAAACAGCATAGTAGCTGACTTTAGGAGGAATACATTTACTATTGACCACATATGGTAAATTTTAGAGAAATTCTGAGAATTCAGTATTTATATTAATCATCTTAAAACGGAAGTGGAAAACATTTGAAACTTTTAATGTACATGTAAAGCTGAGGAGTCTTATAAGAGCAATTATCGAAGGAACTAACGGCCAGTGCAGAATCGTAAATCAAATCTCCCAAGAATTTGAAATAACAATTCGAGTGAAGCAATAAGATGTTCGGTCTCCACTATTTTTCAACCTTGTATTGGAAAATGCCATACGAGGAATTACATTGCTGGTCTGGAAAATAAGGGGTTATATTTCTCTCAGGACTGGCCGGGTATTGCTTTTTTATCATGCTTCGATCTCCTTCCACGTCGTTTATCTAAGTGGGGCTAAACGTGATACTTTGGTGGAGACGGAAAGTAGGAATGCGCGGATCTAGAAACGCGGCGTAGCTTGCGCAACTCGCCGGATTTACACAGGGCACACATCGGGCAATCGGCAGGATCTCTGACGGAATTCATCTGGTTTTTCATACCCTCCGCGTGACCCCAAATGTTTGCACGTCTCGCATTTTTGTGCATGTGATAGCTCCTACAAATTGATTACGACAACTAACACGTGTTAAAACAATATCCATCTTGTTCGTCTGAGATTTTCCAAGATCCCAAGATTTTTCTTATGTCTGCATGTTTACTTGTAAAAACGAGCCATAATAATTTGCTACGGTTTGCAAGTTTTATTTGTAATTAGGCAGTTTATAGATTTGTACAGCTTAGTTTGGGCATTACGTTGTGAAGTAAATGCTTTTTTATTATGCTTTCTGCACCTCCTGCTGTCACGGTTACATTCTTATTATTTCCGTACATTTTGTATCCAAATATTGCCATTTTGTTCGTTGCCAGAGGAGTTTCTGAGATGCATGCACTATCTGAAAATACATTCCATCGATTTTATTAAATGAATATGCAAATGTCAGTCAATATCTGTCTTAGATAAATTTCGAGAGATCCAAAAAAAACTGTTCCTCAGCGGGCTGTGGAAATTCAACGTATGAATAATATGTTGGTGACACTGTACGTCAATGTCAAATTCGAGGTTATCAGGTTAGAATTTGCGTCATTTTGTGTCAAAACTGACGGAAAACGTAACCTGCTAACCTCGAATTTGACATTGACGTACAGTGTCACCAACATATTATTCATACGTTGAATTTCCACAGCCCGCTGAGGAACAGTTTTTTTTGGATCTCTCGATATTAAATACCTGTAAGTTTTCGTTATATGTGTTTTGGGTTGCAGTCGGAGCCGAGTGGCTGACTGGAAGCCAGGAGTTGGCACTAACCTGCCCCGCGGCGGAAGGTCAACTACAGGGGAGGACAAAGGCATAGCACTCCAGCCTCTGATATCCCAAGACCGTTGGGTATCACCTTCAATGATTGGTGATATGTGATCTCGTGATCTCAGATTGCATCCTACACGTGGTGGCCCTGTTGAAACTAAACCCAGCGGATCTAGACTGGAAGTCGATAAACATCCCTCAAGCCAAGTTGGAAGATATCGTGACGAGGGCTTCATGGAACTGGGGAGGCAGTTTCACGAACGATTCCTTCGGAGCACCTGGCGCAACTCCGTCGTACTAAGTCGCCTTACCTCGTCGTTCGGGCTCCGGCGAGGGTTGACCTTTTTTCCCGATCACTCGTGGGAACAACATGGAGGACTTAAATTTAAATATAAAAACAAAAGGAAAAGAAAACCCAAAAAAAACAACTCTTCCCCTAGGGGGCAACCCAGGGACCGGCTGGAGGATCTTGGATGGATCCAGCCGAATATAGAAAACTATCGGGCGCTGCAAAGCGAAAAATGAAGCGCCAACGACTGCAAGAGGCAGGAACCGGGAGCAAAGGCACCGGGACAGTCCCAAGCAGTCAGCCGCAACCAGTGCCTTCAGAGACCAGGGCTGGCGCAAGAAAAGGGGACGACGGGAGAGGGTCAAAAAGGAACCGATCCGAAGGAAGTACCCCAAAGCAGCAGAAAAAAATCTGGTGTGATACACGCAAGCAACTTCCTTTTACAGTGATTTTATAATTAGCCAAAAATTTGATTTAAAATGTTTTAAGCATTTGCCAAAATTTTAAAAAATTACAAATTCTGCAAAAAACGGTACAAAATAGAGCGTTAGTTGAAGAGACAAATTCTCTCTAGAATTTTAAGCTGAATTCAAAAATGTAATAATATACCGGGTGTTCTATTTAAAATAAGAGTTAATAAAAAAAATAGACAAAAAAACAAAAAAAAAACCCATTTTAGAAGTATTCAACTGGAAAATCACCTATCTCACATCAATACACATTCAAAATGTAATAAAAATGTAAAGTTTAAAAAAATCGTTAGAGCCGTTTTTAAAAAAATCGAAAAAAACTGAAAAATTACAAGAGTAAACACCTACTTCCGGCTATGCGATTTTTTTAAAAAGCTTGCTGTCGCATCTACATAGTACACAAAACTTATATATGAAGTTTCAACGCCATGCCTCTTTCCGTTTTTGAGATATTCTGTTCACAGACAGACAGACACACAGACAGACACACAGACAGACATACACACAGATAGACACACAGACCAATGAAAAAAAATGTTTTTTGGGATCAGGGGACTCTAAAACGTGAAGATCTGTTGAAAACTCAATTTCGAATTTTTGGGGTGAATCCAATACTTCCTTTATAGTAAAAGGAAGTAAAAAGGAGCAGGGTGCAAGAACCTGCTCGTAGTTACAAAGAGGCCATCACTGGGGAAAAATGGTAATTCTACCAGACGGTTAAACAGACGAGACCTTAAATGTCGAGCAGGCGGGGTTGATTAGAACCTACCTGCTTGAAAAAATCGATGAAATTGAGAATGGGGGGAATGTACCCCACCCGAGATTTCTTGAGGTACGCCACGGCAGGGGAAGACTTAACGTGACCTGCGCGGACCTCGAAACCAGAACGTGGCTGGAAACAACAATAAAAGGCTGTATACATGGGAGCGAGCGAAACTAGTACTCAGGGAGGCCAAGGACGTTCCCAAACCAGTGTACACCCTAGCTTGGATTCCAGGACCAGTACTGGAAGCCAAAACTATTCTGCACAGGCTGCAGAAACAGAATAAAGGTCTTTCCACAAAGACCTGGCAGGTGACGGACTCCAAGCCGGACCCCAAGGGACAGCAGGTAGTCATCGCCATGTCAGAACAGTCCTGGACTCAGCTACAGGACGTTGACTATAGGCCCTTCCTAAACTTCTCCCGGGTATCTTTTAAGAAACTGGGTAAGAAGAAGGAGGAGGACGAGAAGAAAGAAGGGCAGGCAGAAGAAGAAGGACCTACTCAGGCGATGGAAGTGGAGGGATCTTTGGGACCTCCACTCTCGCAATCGCCAGAGGAAATGGAGGTAGAGGGGCCTCGGGAACCTCTACCAACAGAAGAACCACAGGCGGAAGGGACTTCAGAACCCCCCCCCCCCCAAATGAAAGAAGCGGGAGGGTCTTAGGAACCTCCCTCTCCTTAAGCCCAGAAAAATAAAACCTAAGTAGAAGCTACAATGGCGCTGAAACTGCTACAGGTAAATATACACCATCGGCGGTCTTACAGGCTTATGCCATCAAAAATAATATTGACATTATATTAATTTAAGAACCTTGGATTAAGGATAACAAAATAATGGGACTAGGGATGACCAAGGACTGGACTCTGCACAGCTCCGATGAAGTCATGCCTAGAACCTGCATACTTGCTAAATCAAATTTGAATCTGATCACATTAAGAGACCTTTCTTGTATGGATCTTGTGGCAGTCAAAACCAAAATGGCTATGGAAGGGAACGAGAGGGAACTCATTATCGGATCCGTTTACCTCCCATATGACCAGCCAGGAGATCCACCCACTCCTGAGATGAGGAAGCTAGTAGGACACTGCAGAGGGGCGAATCTGCAGCTACTACTAGGATGTGATGTAAACGCTCACCACATAGCGTGGGAAAGCAATAACACCAACCCCAGAGGTAAGTCACTCCTTGATTTCTCTTTAGAAAATAGGCTCTTGACAATGAATCTAGGCAATGAACCCACATTTGTAACTAGTGTTAGAATGGAGGTCATTGATATAACTGTAGCCACTACAGCTATGGCAAACATGGTAGAAAAATGGTATGTATCTGAAGATCCATCGCTCTCGGACCACAGATACATCAGATTTGACATCAAAACACCAGTGCTAACCGACCTGGAGTACAGGAATCGCAGAAACTGCAACTGGGGGTCATATAAAGAGAACCTTAAGCAGGCACTACAGGATTGCCCCTCCAGGGCCAGTAACACTGTTGAATTAGAAACAATGGCAGATGCCATCGCTGAATCACTGATAAATGCCTTCGAATCGAGTTGTACTGCAACTTCCAGAAGGTCAACCAGAGATGTTCCATGGTGGAACGGTCGACTTTCAGAGCTGCGGGTGGAGACAAGAAGGCTATTTAACAAAGCAAAAAGGACAGGGAAGTTAGAACCTTATAAAGAAGTCCTTACAAAATACAATAACGAAGTGAGGAAAGCAAAACGATCCTCATGGAGGGAGTACTGCAAGGGAATCGACAAGACACCAGAATGTGCAAAACTCCAAAAAGCGCTAGCGAAAGATAGACCACAGATAGTGGGAACACTAAAAAACCTGAAGGAGGATACACGGAAAGTGGGAAAGAAACACTGGCAGTTCTACTACAGGCACACTTCCCAGGCAGTATACTACTACAAGAAGATAATACCAGTGATCAGGGTGTAGAAATACCTTGACGCAGGGCCACACAAGAGAACTGGAAGACAGCACATCAAGTGATAAACATAACAAAACTTAAATGGGCATTATCCATCTGGACAACACCTCGTTCGACTCAATTCATCTAGCCTTGAATAGCAGGGGAATAAATGACACCCTGAGCAGATGGATACTAAACATGCTTAAAAGCAGAGTCATAACCACTTCTCTTTATAAGACAACCGTGAAAGTGTCGGTGACCAGAGGGTGCCCACAAGGAGGGGTATTGTCACCTCTACTGTGGAACCTCGTGGTGGATGGCCTTCTACGGGAACTAGAGGAGAGGGGCTTATACACACAGGGCTACGCTAACGACATCACCATCTACATACACGGAAAATTTGAGGGCGTAGTAGTCGAAAGAATGCAATTGGCCCTCAACATTGTGGAAAGATGGTGTGAAGCCAAGGGACTATCGGTCAACCCGGAAAAGACCTCGCTTCTGTCAATCACAAGAAGGAAGAAAAACAAATATAGGAAACTAATACTATACGGAAAAGAACTACAGATGGTGGAGAAGGTCAAATATTTGGGTGTGATTTTAGACACCAAATTGACATTCAAACACCATATGGAACATGTTACAAGCAAAGGCTGCAGAGAATTCTGGACCTGCAGAAGAATGTTTGGAAAAACATGGGGACTGTCACCAAAAATGGGTATACTGGCTCTTCACAAGAGTCATTGTACCAACGATAACCTATGCATCCTTGGTATGGTGGCACAAGGCAAGCAATATTAAAAATAAGAAATTGCTTAGCAAAATACAAAGAATGGCTTGTATTGGAATAACAAGGGCAATGTCAACAACCCCGACAGCCGCGTTAGAAGCCCTGCTGAACCTTCCCCCATTACACCTAAGGGTAGAGGCGGAAGCGAGACTAGGGGCATATAGGCTGAAAATACAAGGGTATGATCGTTATCCTGAACATCGAGGATACCATACCGAAATCTTTAACCGATTACGTGAAAACCTCATCCTGCAGATGAAGTCCGACAAAATAAAGACATCTTACCAGTTCCAAAAACCGTTTGAAGTATATCTTCCAGAGCGGGAAGAGTGGAACGAGGAAGCAGTCTTAACCAAACTAAAAGGGGAAAGTCTGGTACACAGACGGATCAAGAACAGAAAATGGAACAGGTCTGGGCATTTATGGCACGGGACCAGGAAATGCAATAAGCATAAACCTGGGACAATATGCAACAGTATTCCAGACCGAGGTAACAGCAATTCTAACCTGCGCCCAATTAATGGTGCAGAGATCCTACAAAGGCAGGAGAATACACATCCTGACGGACAGCCAAGCAGCTTTAAAAGCGCTGTCATCCAACCAGTTCAACTCAGAACTGGTATATGAATGCCATAAAAAACTGGTTCAACTGGGAGAACACAACAAACTTAGCCTGTTGTGGGTTCCAGGTCACCAAGGAATAATAGGCAACGAAAAAGCAGACAAGCTAGCAAAATCAGCCAGTACTATCCAGCTGATAGGACCAGAGCCTACCTGTAACATAGCATATAGCATGATCAGGAGCAAACTAGAAGTTGGTTACGAGATAAGCATCGCAAATTCTGGCACGACTACCCTAAAGCAAGGCACTCTAGAAACTTTATTGGGGAACCGTCCAAGAAAGCAACGCTGGCACTCCTGGAAAACGGAAGGGAGAAAATAAAACACATAACAAGGATAACTACCGGACACTGTTATATGAACAAACATATGCACACAATAGGAGTGGCACCAAACACACACTGTAGATTCTGTGAAGAGGAGGACGAGACTCCAATCCACTGGATATGCGAGTGCGGGGAACTCATAACTCTACGACATAAACACTTTGGGTAAACAATGAGTAAGCTTTTTTGAGGACATCGGAATACCTCTGTGAGGCAAGGTGAAGCACTGGGATGTGCACAATAGGTCTTTTAGGCCGCAGTGCAGAAAGGGGAACTAACCCAACCAGAAGTATATATAATAATAATATTGGGTTGCAGTCTCAAGAAGTAAGGAATCCGTTGATGTAAATATAATAATTCGAAAACGACACGACCTGTCAGGCTGATTTGTTCGACAGTTTGTGTGGAATATTAATGCAAAGAAATAAAAAGCTTCTTGGTAGGGAGCTGAAAATTTTGGCAATCGTACCAGCGAAACTACAATATTACCTTATGCAAATTATGTAAAAGGCTTTTATTAATGATGGCATACCCATCACTGTAAAAAACTCTCTTAAATTAGTAATAATTATGTAATATTGTATTTAACATTACAAGCCAGGTAAAACAGTTTTTACTGGCGATAGGATTGGGATGACTGGCGAGCCGTTAGGCGAGCCTGTCATATCCTTGAGCCAGTAAAAATGGTTACCTGGTGTGTTTTGTTGAATATTTTATTTGTTTCTCACTTGTAAATAACTAGAAATTAACCATTTATTCAAAATGTCAAACTGGCAAGCAACTAAATTCATCAATATGACACATACTAAGGAAGACAACTCTGGCCTTGCACGCTATCATTTATCTATGAGCACGCTTGTAAAATATAACTGGCTAGCCAGTAAATTTTTTACTGGCTAGCCAGTTATGAAACATTTTCAAGGTGAATACAGTGACTTGATAAATTGATGTTTACAAGTGAGGAACAAATAAATAATGTTTATTCGACGAATTATACCATTTACAAGTATACACTAAAAAACAGCCAAACACAACAATAGTTAATATCTACCATATAAAAAAATTAAATAATATATAAGTAATTAAAAAACAGAAAATTTAATAATTTAATACCTTGCATAATGACTAATGTTGAATTACTTAGAAATATAGGGTTTTCCATTAAGACGTATCATTTTAAATTAATAAAAAATGATTTTTTTAAATGCCATTATTGTTATTTCAATTCAAAGTTCAAACCCTACGATGAAATATTGACTACGATATTTGGTAAGCCACCACTTCGGCTTCCTTGGCAAGTGGCCATCCTTTTGAGAAAGCTTCCCAACACGTTTTCACATCATTACGACTCTAGGGTTACAGGGTGTGTGTGTGGATTATTAGCGCAGACTTTGTCCTTCACGTAGCTCTAAAGGAAAGCGATCTAGGCGGCCAAGAATTAAATGTCAATGTTTTGTGTCGCCAAATAGTATTGGTAGTAAATTTCACTATGTTTATATGTTGCTGTAGCGTATATCGTCCCATTCTCTGAAATCGCATAGATTTTACTTGCCATCTATCAAAACATCACAGTTCTATGTCTGGTAGTTAAAAACACCTCAAAATTTAAAATGACACATCTTATTAGAAAACCCTATATTAGTAATAGGTATAGCCTTACAGTATTTCCGTGAGTGCCAACATTTCTACCCGATTTCAACAAATTGATAGCGCTCTAAATAATTTAAGACCCTACTGTAGCTTTTGTAAAAGTATCTCTCTTGCAAATGCTAAGAGATATCATCTGCCTGGTGCCAACACATAATTATGTAAATAATTCGTTTGTTTCTTTCTTTGTGTTTTTATGCGCCCCGGTGCAAATTAACTTCGGTTGGTCATTAAAAATGTAATAAATAGATGAAAATGCAATCAGGGCGCTCTCTTTTACTTTTTTAACTTTTACACGCCAAAGCATAAGATTATGACCAACAAAACTGAATGTCACACCAATAAACCACAAACGTAAAAAGTATTTATGTCGTCGACTACATACACATTTACCTGTTGAAACTAGGTTGCAAGTCGTACTTAAACGACCGATTCCGCCAAAAACCTTCTCAGTTGCATTAATATCTACGTACCATTTGGTGATAAAATCCGCCTGATATGTTGTGTCGTTCTCGAGTTATAATGTTTACATCAATCATGAATGACATATTCGACTTTCCTTAATTTTTCGGCTTTTCTTTAATGCAAAGGCAGTTGCTGCCTTCATAAAACTTAGATAATTTCGTGGAATGTCTCATATAACTTTGGGTTAGTCGCGATTGATGAAAAGGCTGTGACCAAAATTCTAAATTTGTATAAAATTATTTATGCCAAAAACAATACTTCGGTTGTGCCAAAGCAACATATAAAATTTGGGCCATTATAGGCGTAACCAATTATTTCTAAAGGCTATTCAATGATATTATTGGAAGCCCTACATTTTAAGAAATAAAAATATAATGTAAAATAAATTCCAATGAGATGTAGCAACGTTTGCAACAAAATCTTTTAATTGATTAATGTGAATAAATAAACTTTTCACGAAGGAGAGTAGAAAGCAGTTTAGTTACATACATTGTGAAAACAACAGAGCATTATTATCTAGGGAGAGAGTATACCCGCAATTCCCTAGGGCGTTTAGAGTATACAGCTAACAATGAGACGACCATTGTAAGGAATGTCTGTTGTCATGGGCTGCTAAATATTGCAGTATAAGTAACAAACGACTTCCGGGATTGGACCGTGTCAGTTTTGAGGTCGAAGAACTTAACTTTCGTAAGGGGCTTCATCAGGAGAAAAAGCAAAAGAGCACGATAACTCAACCTTTTGCAAGGGAAGGGATAGAAGAACACGTTAACTCAACGTGTAAGCTGCGTCAGAGGCGAAACTCTTCTAACGATCGGAAGGAGAAAGGCGAGAATTTATAGGCAAATGCCGTCGCGGTTCAGCAAGTGCCGTCGCGGTTCAGTGGCAGTGAGCGGGGATTGGGAATTAGCACTTTCCGCATAGAAGGAAGGGGAAAGCATTCGTCCCGGTTGCGATTGTTAGCGTGTTTGTAAATCTCAATGGCTTCGCGAATCTTTCTGCTAAACAAGAATGGGGATTTTCAGATAATGGAAGTTTCATCAAAAAGGATCTTATGGTCGGTATCGCGAGACCCGACTTGAGACAGCGCTGATGCTCAGAGGTGCGAGTTTTTACTGAACGAGCTGTTTTACCAATGTATACAGCATTACAACAACACTTTTAGATGACATAGTGACATAGAGACCTATACATCTAAGAGAGCCGTTACTTTCTATCTCCATGGTAAAGTTAATGTCTGGATGTTGACTATTGAGATGATTTAAGAAGACGGGTAACCTGTCTTTACCATGTGGCCAAATAATAAAGGTATCGTATTGGAACCAAACCTTAGGTTTCAATTCTGAAAATTCCAGAGCTACGGTTTCAGAAGCTTTCATGAAGATGTTGGTAACGACAGGTGAAAGAGGAGAACTCATGGCCACACCAGAGATTTGTTTAAAGAACTGGACTTGAAATAGAAAATAAGTGGAAGAGGCATTTTTCTATAAGGGCAGGTAGACTTGAAGACGTCTACCAATGCTCTGATAACAACTGTTGCATTATGGCTAAGGAATCGGAAATAAGAATTTTAGTAAAAAGGGAAGTGACATCTAAACTCACAAGTAAAGCCTCAGGTTCAACGCTTATATTGGATATAATTTCAACGAATTGGGCTGAATTATGGACATACGATGGAGATTTAACAGTGAACTTTGTGAAGATAGTGGTTAGGTATTTAGCTAATGAATAAGTAGGGGAATCTATGGTACTAACAATGGGCCTTGTTTATTAATTTTGGGAATACTATATAGCGGAAGAGGCTTTGAAGCGCGAGGAATCAACCTCCATTGAATATCAGTGGGAAGATCTTTTATGAGGTATGTGACTTCCCATTCGATTTTGGAAGTTGCGTCGCTAGAAAGTGGGGCATAAGAAGAATCTTGTAGTAAAGACTTAATTTTAGTGGTGTACTCTGTTCGATCCGTAACTACTGTAGCATTACTTTTATTGGCGGACAAAATGTTGGAATAGGAACGTAAGCTTTGAGAGTATTCCTTTCGTCTTTTGTTATGCTACTTTTAGGACGTTTTGGTGACCGTAAACACCCAGTTTCGAAGCGGATAAAATCTGCAACGTCTTTAGGAAGCGTTCTCACAGAAGATTCGACCGAACTAATAATCTCTTCCGTAGGAATGCTTGTGGGGGCTAGTGAAAAATTCAAACCTTTGGAAAGTATAGAATTTTCGCTAGGAGAGAGGGCATAAGAAGAAAGATTTATGACCGTCTTAGAACCACTTTGATTTGTAGAGACCTTAATCGATGACATCAAGGAATGAAACTTACAAAGGTGAGTCGCAGTTGTCATTTCTAATTTTTTTTTGGGCCTGTATGTAAGTGATTGAATTGAAAAGAGACCAGTCAAGAAAGCTAAGAGTATTGGATAATTCTAAATATAGATCTAACAATTGTTTGGAAATGGTATTGAGATCGTACCTAGTTTGGTGAATGCGTTCATGAAGGATTTTTTAAGAAGAGTGCGTTGAAATGTGATGTTTGACTTTAAGAAAAGAAGGTATGATTTTGTTGTCACGACAACGGGAAAAATACCCTAAAGTGCAAAGCAGTTTAGATGACTTATGTGGAAGTTTGAAAAGTAGAGGTAGAGGCTTTGAAGGGAATATCCTCGCCGTAGAAGCTATTGAGATGATTTCGGAGGCTTTTACGGCCATTGCCATTAAGTAACGATTTCTGGGATGAAACCGTGTCATTATTGAGGTCGAAGAACTCAACGTTTCGCCCACTTCCGTAAGGAGCTTCATCAGGAGGAAAATAAAAGAGCACGGCAACTCAACGTGTAATCCACGCCAGAGGCGAAACTCTTCTAACGATCGAAAGTAAAAAGGCGAGAATTTATATGCAGATACCGTCTCGGTTTAGTGGCGAAGGTGGGCGAAACGTTGAGTTTTTTGACGTCAGTTATGACACGGTCCAATCTCGGAAGTCGTTTGTTACTTAATGGCAATGACCGTGAAAGCCTCTGAAATCATTGCAGTATAACTCCGATTTAGTGTACTTAATGCTTTATTTATAAAAATTTATGTTTTTTTTATTACTGAGGTCCTGGAAAAATTAGTATATGAGGTGCACGGCAGCCTGGGTATATTTGTAACCCTTGGTCTTTAAACCCATATCATGGGAAAATCATGTTTTTTTCTCTTTTTTGTAAAAATGTACTATTAAAGACGCACTTAAAAAATTCAAAAATTTTATATACTGCTATGGACTGAGTCGTGGAAGTAGAATGAATGAATAATAATTTAATAGTTTAGAAACTTCATACTGTCTGAAATACAATATTTTATTTAAATGATGTATCAAAGTGAATTCATTTTAATAATAACTAGAATGTATGCAATGTTTAGTGAACTAAATACCTTAATATTATTGCAGCCTATAAAGTGGGCTACGAAACTTAAACTTTCTTACTTCTTGAGACTGCAGCTCAACAGTCAATATGTTTATTTAAAATATATATTGAATACAGACTGAAAATTGCATACACATTTAATAAAACTGACTCTACACATGTGTCATTTTGGTACGATTGTTGAAGGTTGGTCAAAATTAAAAATCGTCAACGCTTAAGCAACCCATATCCAGACATGAAAGCTAAAATTGCAACTAAGTTTAATAAATTTAATCTGGAATATAAAGTAAACGGCACAGCAGTAAAACCATTCCCAAGCGTAAATTATTGCTCTTTATCGTGATTTTTTCACTATATCCCAGCCGCGGCGTTTTTATTAATCTAATTTACCAGCCTGAAAGTACTGCATTAAATATAAACACTGCATCTAAGAGAAGAATTTTAATTGGCAAATTAAAAGTAGGCATAAAAATAATAAAACTGAGTTCACCGCGAATTCTTGCATCTACTTACTTACGAATTAAGAAATTACTGTGTCGTAAAATGCAGAGCACTTATCCGATTAAGGTTCTTCAACCGCAACTTCTTATGCGGTTAATTAGCCATCATATCTGCTTTAGCTAGGGAATGATATTAGTCGTTAAACTGAGACGCCAAATTATCGCAGCTTAGATTCCTGTATGGGATTACTGTGCAACAAAGTCGACTGAGGTTGCAAAAAAGGTAATATAATCAACAGCTACCGAATACTGCTCTGCAAAAACCCAAAATGCCAGTCGCTGGAAAAATCTGCATTCCTGAACGAAATTTCAGAGCAGTTGGACGTGTGATAGTTTTGAAGATCGCTTAATGAAGAATGCACAAAGAAGGTTTTTGTGAAACCCATTAAGGTTCCGTAATTAACAAAAACTATGCAATAATAATTTGATTATCGAGAGTGAAATCGACGTTAACATCACAACAAAAACTTCAACCTCAATAATTAATCGTGTGTGTATGTGTGGTGCCGCGGACAGCGAGTTAATCCCGAATTAATTAATCTGTCAGTCAATTGAAATTATTTCATAACCTCGCTTATATTGATTAAGATGCTGCCCTTAACTGAAAATACATGAAGATGATGAAGTATTGAACGACAGCGGGGTACATAATTAAATTATCAGAAGTGATTATTCATTACCTCCAACCCACTTTAAGTAAATTACGTCGGTTAGAGATTTCCTCTACATTAGACCTAATTTTTTTATTATTTAGGAAGCTTTAGTTATTATAATTTTATTTATTTTTGTAGTTTTCTGAATTAGTGTCCTGGACCTGATTAGAAATGGAGAATATTGAAGGAAGTATGAAATTCCTTCTAGCTTTAAAATATAGTACGATAAAAAATTATTTTCATCTAGTATGGCCATGGGATACTTCCTAATTTATGAATGCAACTATAACTCACTTACAAAGCAAATGTCAAATTTTGAGACTAAGTACAAAGTAGTTAGATATTCCCCTCACTTATATTTGGGAATATCAAAATTTTAAAATTAATATTTTTATGCACAATTAACATTATCCAATAAGTTTTTAATACTAAACGACGCGGCAAGTTATTCTCTTTAATTTAGTACCACTACCATTTTTTTCCATAAATATGGTGAGCAGGAATATACATGTAAGCCATGTAAATTCCTATGTTCAGAGGTATGACCAACCACCCGGTATATATAGTTCTTAAATGTGTTTATTTGTTTTTACTTGCATAGCACAAATATACGTAAAGTTATAATTTTTTGTTAACTTGTATAGTGACACTAAACGTTTTTTAAATAAGTTATCGAGTTACAGATACTTTCATTTAAAATTCTTCCGAATAAACTATCCTAAAATATAAAAATCAGCGAAATTTGCGCGAAATGTTATCATATCTAATTGCAAAAATATATTCTACATTCCAAGAAAATGCTGATAACAAACAGCCTAAAGACGTATTTACTCTTACTCAATGAATTGGACATAATCTTATGCCAATTTCAATTCAAGTTATTAAAGTGTTGTTAATAATACAGTTTTATTCACAACCATATAAGTACGTAATAAGGTGATTACTGACTTTTAAAAAGTTAGGAAAAGAGTTATTACCAACTTTTCAACCCATCGGAAAAGTGGTTGCCGTGACCGTTGTCTAAGCAAGGACACTGGAAATCTCGTTCATCCATTCATGCGCGTCACAACCTGTCGAATCATAATATAATAATAATTTGTCCAATTATTGTTCAGAATAAAGTGGTTGTGAATAAAATAGTATACATACCAATGTGAAAAGTTTCATTCCTGTCTCGAGATAAAGTTGACCTCGACGCTTCGCGTCTTGGTTAACCACTTAATCTCTCGACAGTAATGAAATACTTTCCACTTCGGTATGTAATATACTATTTCCTTTGCTAGTCTTAGCGAAGTCATTAAGTGTATACAACATATTTATAGGGGATGGGAAAAATCTAACCAAGCTCACTACTTCAACAAAATAGGCATGAATAAAACTCAACTATGGCACATCTTAGTTTTTTATACCATTTGTATTCTATTCAAGCATTTCCATGAATAGATATGCCCTATGCCGAGATAAACTGTAACCTAAATTACAAAATAACTAAAGTCAATAAGAATATGAACAAGAAAACCTATAGCTAGAATTTTATAGTAAAAACTTCCACTGTACCCTTGTTGGGATTCATAGATCCCCGAATAATTTATTAAGCGCTGACCAAAAAATCGTTACTAAGCTGGAATTAAGCCCAACGAATATGTAATTTTGTTCACATTAATGAAAGAATGATGCAATTATAAATAGAAGCAACTCATGCAAACGTAACTATCATTCAACTATATGTACCAACATTAGATGCAGAAGACCAAGAAATCGAACTGTTCTAGGAACAGTTGAACGTCATCGGAAGAATAAAAAATTGGTCGAGGAAGTTATGACGACTTGCTTGAACGGCATGGTCTTGGTTTAAGAAACAAATGGGGAGACCGAATGGTGGAGTTCTCCATAGAGCATTAGCTGGTAGCAACAAAATCATTCTTTCAATTATCTCCTCGCAGTCCTTTCACATGTTGAAGTCCCCTGCTCACACTGCAGGTAAAACTGTGCGTAATCAAATATACTACGTTTTAGTAAATACGGGATATTAGAATAGTTTCGGAACGATCAAAACTTACCCTGGAGCAGATATTGGATCTCACCACGTTCCGTTGGTTGTCACGATTAAATTAAGACTAAAAAATTATATGATCAAATGGAGTTAGCAAAATAGATGCTCAGATTGATAATGTACAAAATAAAGCACCTCAAGGATTAAATGACCGAGTTTATAACCTTAACCGTTCCATAGATTCAACAACTATATCCGCGATATCTAGAAAACTGGAAGAATCAGTCAGACGGGTGTTGCAGAGATATGCCTTAAAGTTTGAACTCCGAGTAAAGAAAAGGAAAGGATGACAGAGGAAATCTTGTAGATTGGATGGCTTAACTCCATGTGCAAAGTGATGTTAAATTTTAGACATCAAGTACGAAAACTATAACTTGCATAAAACAGTCATAGAAGCTGCAGAAATGTACAGCCAAAAAACATCTGGAAGACCAATAAATGACAATTTATTGTAATATCAGCAATCAGCATAGACAAAAATTTAAGAATACAAATATAGCAAAAATATATTGAAACTTAGTTTAAGGATAAGAGGTTTAGCATAAATACCGATACTTCCATTACAGGTCCGAGTATCCTTAAAGACGAAGTCAGAAAATCTATTAATCAAATCAAGAACGGTAAAGCACCCCGGCCTGATGATGTTCTCACAGAGCTCTTGAACCACCTGCTCAATAGATTTCTTAAGATTATCCACAGCTGGATCTATCGTAGAATTGAGAAAGAAATGTCCAATACGCGGTTTGGTTTCAGAAATGCCATAGGCACCATAGAGGCACTATTTAGTATTAAAGTGCTCGTTCAGTGATGTGATGTCAACTGCGACGTTTTCGCCTTTTTTATTGTTTATAAGGAGGCGTTTTATACAGTTCAAAACTCTAAACTGATCAACATCCTGCAAGAGAGAGATATGGATGGGAAATATATTAATACTATTAAAAATCTCTACTGGAATTAGAACGCGACATCAGTGTAGAGTGGGCAAGTGCTGAGATGGTGAACATTCAACGTGGAGTCAGGCAGGGTTGTGTACTATCACCTACGCTATTTAACATGTATTCCGAAATTATTTATAAAGAAACATTACTTGATATATAAAAAAAGAATCTCCGTCAATGGCGAAATATGTAACGGGCTAGTTCGTGTCACCTTGGTATTTAATAATCACCTTGCTAGATTTAAGGCAAACTGTATTCCTTACATTGTAATAATTAGATTAGAGCATATGCTCTTAAAACCTGCTACGAGTGTGGCGGATTAAATTATAGGCCCCAGCCAGCTGCTTCGGTTGTTGAGTGCGGTTATTAATAGAACAAAGGAAGTTGTGTTCAAACGTAAAGGTGCGGCTCTCAGTCGATTGCCAATAGCCAACGGTGCGTTGGCGTTGGTCTAAACGAAAGGGACGCCACGCGAAGTATTATGAACTGCCAGCTTGGGGAAGCATCCTTGAGATACAGCAGTTTATAGCAAGAAGCTGCTATTCCAGCTGCTGTTCGAACTTTAAGGAAGCCAGTCGGCTTTGCTAACGCAAGAAGTCTGTGGAAGTAGCTACCGAAATCACGGAGCTAACATCTTCGTTATCTTGCAATGAGTTATAGTTATATCATAAATAAAACCTACGCTGGAATTCTCGGTCCTGGAAACTGGATCCGAATCATAATAGCGACTTACGAAGCGATTGCAACAAATTACGCAATAGCCTCAACGAGCATTTACGCACTGAAAGCAACGAGCCCTCTGCTGAATCAGCGAGTCAGAACAAGGCGCTTCCATCATTCTGTTGACACTTCGCGTTAGCTGATTTCAAGCTACTGGAGTCATTATTAGCACTGGTGGTTTTTTGACTTGGCGTTGATAATTAATAAGTGATACCTACACTTAAAGTGTGTATTTAAGCATGTAGATTCAGCATTAATCTCGTGGACTATTCTTCGTATTGTTACTAGCGTATATAATATTTATATATGACCATTGTGTACCTTTTTTTATGTATTTTCATGCCTGTATGCTCCTTTTACAGATTTTTTTTTAAATTTAAGATACTCGTTACAAGGTCTCTTAATGTTATTACAATCTGATCGCTTATGTAGATCAATGAGTAATTTTATTCTAACTTAATTGATTACGTTTAAAGATTCTTAAACTAAGGTCTTACTAGTTTTTCCTTGTGTTCTAGTAACTTAACTACACTCATCATAACATGTAGCACGAACAGTACGATACTCTGCTTTGCATTGTCACTATTTCACTAACTCACAAGGCTTCGTTCTCTTGGGTCTTCTTACTAGGTTTGTGTTGTCCAGGAGCTGGAGAGCCTCAACATTCACACAATGAAGCAGCCTATGTTCGTGGCTACTGGCAAATTTGGCGATGATTTGGTCAACAGTAACCATTTGAAGATCCCTATGGATGTCTCTGTTTCGGCAGTACTAGGGTGCATCAACAATGTTCCTTAGTGCTTTATTCTGAAAGCGCTGAATCACTTGGATATTGCTCTTACTGGCACAACCCCAGAGTTGAATGCCGTAGGTCCAAACACGTTTCAATATTTGCTTATATAAAAGCAGTTCGTTATATGTTGACAATTTGGAGTTTTTTCCAAGTAGCCAGTACATTTTTTTTTCAGTTTGATACTAAGCTCTTCGCGTTTCTTTTTGACATGAACTCTCCAGCGGAATCTAGCGTCTAAGGTCATTCCCAAGTACTTAGCTGAGTTAGCATAGGGAATCTGGGTCTCGTTGATTCTTATTTTCATTTAACTTGATACGCCAAGTTTTAGTCCAGGTGTTAATTCTATCAATGGAGGTTTGTAATTTCTCAGCAGTCTCTGCATGATCTTTTCCGACGACAATAATTGCGGTATCATCAGCAAATATTGCTATTGTTTCGTATTCAAGGCTTGGAACATCACTCGTATATAATCGGTAGAGTACCGGACGTAGCACGCTACCTTGTGGCGCTCCTGCTTTGATTTCGTTTAGTTCAGAATAGGCATCTTCTTGTTTGACTCTGAATTATCTTTCTGTTAGATAAGATTGTAAAAGTTGTGAATATTGTCGTGGCAGAAACAGGTTCAGTTTGCGAAATAAGCCTTCATGCCACACTTTGTCGAAAGCCTGAGCAACATCGAGGAAGACGCTGAAACAACTTTTTCTTTCTTCTAAAGATTTTTCTATGACCTTTGTGATTCTATGAACTTGATCGATGGTTGAGTAGCTTTCCGTGAATCCAAACTGGTGACAAAGAATCAGATTCTTTTCCTCAGTCGCTTAGTGGCAGTGGAACAGTTAAGACGTATTGTGCAGTGCTCTGACCTCGGAAATTGCAGTGCAGCAATTTATGCTGCGTGTGTGGTTTGATGTAGGTCAGTGGACGAAATACGACATGATGAAAATGCGATAAAATTCCAACGAAGGTTGGCCTAAGTTATCGTGCAAAAATGTTGCAGCAAACACCATTACAACCTACGCCAAATGAGGCGCTATTAGTTCCACAAACCAATGCGCTTTATAATGCTAGGAAGAATGCTGGGCATAAACGACACTGCATAGCTAGCAAACTTCATGCAATGCAGCAGCAACTCGAAGGCATGCAAAAAATGCATGCAGAGCTAGACTCCAAATACAAGGGGTTAGAAAAAGGTTTGGCGCAAAGTGCACCATCCCAAATAGACGACGATAAACCGGTCCAGTACTTCACTGATGAGGAAGAGTTAGCCAAGGAGACAGAATGGATAAAGGTAAAAAACAGGAAAAAAGAAAATGTATAAGTCACTTAGCCCACCACAAATTACCACAAAGGACCTGGAAAAAGGAGAGCTTGAAGCTAAAAAAGTGCCTAAGCCTCCGCCAATAGTTGTGGATGGCGTAGAGAATTTTAAATAGCTCCATGCAGCAATCGATAAAATGATAAAAGCATTATCAAATTAAATTAAAAACAATGGCAACATTAAAATTAATGTACCTGACGAAGAATGTTATAAAGCACTAACGAAACTGTTGAGCGAAAATAATTTCTCATGGCATTCGTTTGAAAACAAACAAAATAGACATATTAGGGTGATGGCTAATAATTTACATCATACTTACGACACCGAGCAAATAGTCCAGATTCTACGGAAAAGAAGATATAAACTGATTGAAGCAGTACCCAAATTAAATTATATAAAACTAAACAACCACTGAATATGTTTGTACTTGTCTTCTGACATGATGAAGATATCAATAAAATATTTGGGATAACAGACATCATGGGTGTAAGAGTTGAAATTCAGCCAATTCGAAAATCCAGAGTAGTACCACAGTGTCAAGCGTATGGGAATACCCAAAGGTACTGTGCTAAGGAACCCAGATGTGTAAGATGCACCGGGAGACATCTCACAGAGGATTGCACAAAGCCAAAAGATGCAACTCCAAAATGTGTTCATTGTGGAAAAGAACACCCAGCCAACTACCGCGGGAGCATAGTAGCAAAAGAGATGCAAGAAATTAAGAATAGGCAGTTGAAGAAACTTAATCTACCTAAACAACCTGAAAGACCCACTCAACGTATAATAGGATCAACACAACAAGGAAACGGATTTAAGACTAAGAGCTACAGTCAAGCAGTATCCGGTAAAACAGATACACAACATGAGAGAAAAAACAAACCAAACGAGCTCATCCATAGAAAACATGCTTCAGCAAATATTAGAGAAGTTAAATAATATGGATGAACGTATTTCCAAATTAGAATATCGTGCACAAGGAGCGATCCCTAAAACTAAAAATGGCTAACCAGTTAAGAATACTAGAATGGAACTCCAATGGACTGCTACAACATCAACAAGAGTTGCAAGCAGTTCTTGACCTAGAAAAAATTGATGTCTGTCTTATATCTGAGACCCATTTCACGAGAGAGTCATACATCAAATTTAAAGGATTTAAAATCTATCATACGATCCACCTGGACAATGCAGCAAAAGGAGGAAGTGCAATCATCATAAATTAATCCATCTTACATCATCAAGAAATGGGTTAACAAACGTGGAAATACAGGCCACTTCTGTTAACATTAAAACAAAATCATACGAAGTGATAATCATAGCATTATATTGCCCACCGAGACACGCTATAAAGAAAGAACACTATGCAGATTTCTTCAATAGTCAAGGAAATAGATTCATTATTGGAGGTGCCTTTAACGCAAAGCACATGCACTGGGGATCTAGCCTAACCACAACTAAAGGTAGAGAACTTTCAGCAGCATCAAAACAGCTAAAATGCGAAGTATTATCAACTGGTAAGCCAACGTATTAGCCTACTAATCCGCATAAAATTCCTGATCTCATAGACTTCTTTGTAATCAGGAATATCTCATCAAATTATGTCCATATTGAAGAAGCATGGGACATGAACTCAGATCACTCTCCGATACTTCTTACACTGAGTAACAGTGTAATCCAAAAAGAAAATCCACCAAGTTTAACTAACAAGATGACAGATTGGCAAAGCTTCAAAATAAAACTTGAAGAACTCATTGAGCTTTCAGTTCCATTAAGAACAGAAGAGTGGTTGTTAAGAACATCCAACGAGCAGCATGGGACAACACACCTGAGCACGTCCGTAGGACAAAAGGTAATAACTATCCAAAAGAAATTAGGAACCTTATTTCAAAAAAATAAAGCTGAGACGGAAATGGCAGCAGACCAGAGCACCAAGTGATAAAACAATTTTGAACAACGCTACACAGCAATTAAAGTGCGAAATTCAGCATATCAAGAATGAGTCGATTGGAGACTACCTGAGTGAATTAACTAATGACAGTAGAATGGATTACTACTCACTTTGGAGGGCAGCCAAACTACTAAAAAGGCCAGTACTACATAATCCACCAATCCGAAATACAGACGGAAGCTGGGCCCGAAACAATAGCTCATAGGTTTGCAGAACATCTAGAGAGCATTTTCCAGTCAAATGATGGAGAGGACCCTCAAGACTGGACTGAACTACAGCAACAAGATGCTGTCATTAGAACTACTTCGCCAAAAGAAGTATCGGATGAAATTAAAAGAAACATCAACCCAAAAAAGGTCCCTGGCTTTGACCTAATCACTGGTGAAGTTCTAAAACAACTCCCAAGAAAAGCCATAGTAAAACTTTCCAATCTCATTAATGCATCATGCAGATTGCAGTAAATTCCTAGGATGTGAAAAGTCGCAGAGGTCATCATGATCCCTAAACCGGGGAAACCTCCTCAAGAAGTAGCATCATATAGGCTTATATCATTGCTGCCAGTGATTTCAAAATGTTCTTCTTAACATGGAATTTCGGCAGAGTGAAAGTCGCACTAAGAACCGAAGGTCGGTGTGGAGCTATTTATAGTCCTCTGTGCCAGGCGCGCGGAGTGGCGTAACGCTGGTTGGTCGTCCGAGTGCAACGTAATCCGTGGGGCGTGACCGTATGACGCACAGTGGTTGTAATGCTTTAGATCGTGCATCACAGGGGTTCACGTTTTACTAAGCTTAAAGCCATCTTCCCTGTTGATATTATTTGTATATTTTTCTATTTCTATGGCTTCACGTATCACTCGTGGGAGGTAGTGATGTATTCTGGAAAGTACTCTTGCGTGCTCAAATTCTATAGTGTGCCCATTTGTAAACGTATGCTCAGCTACGGCTGATTTTGTGATGCGTTTGTGTTTGTAATCGCCTTTATGTTCTTGAAGTCTTAGATCAACTGAACGACCAGTCTGTCCAATGTAACTCGAGCCGCAAGAACAAGGAATGCGATATACGCCAGCGGTTTTTAAACTTGGAATCTTGTATTATACAGATCTGAAGCCGTTACCCAAAGTTTCCTTGCTCGTGAACACAGTTTTTATGTTGCATCGTTGCAGGACACATCCTATCTTATCAGTCGAGCCTTTAACGTAAGGTAGAAATGCTAAGCCTTCCAGAGGTGGGGATTCTTCTTTAGCCTTTTGTGTCATAGTCTTGTCTAGTGCTTTTCGTATGGCGGTAGTTGTGTATCCGTTCTTTTATAAAGAGTCAAACAGATGTAGCTTTTCTCTCTCTAGATTTTCTTCATCTGAGATACGAACGGCTCTTGTCGCCAAAGTCTGGAGAACTGTTGTTTTTTGCATTGGATGATGATGTCAGCATTTAGATATCTATCCTTGTGTGTTTCCTTTCTATAGACTACATGTCCTAAACTGCCATCTGATTTACTTTTCACCAGGACGTCTAGAAACGGAATACTGCAATGTTCCTCTACTTCCATTGTGAATTGTATGTTGGGATGTACAGAATTCAGGTGTTTTAGAAACAGATTCAATGTCTGGCGTCCATAAGACCAGATGACAAAGGTATCATTTACATATCTCAACCAGCAAGTCGGTTTTAGCTGCACTTGTTCGTGAGCCTTGGTTTCAAAAGCCTCCATGTAGATATTAGCGATAACAGGTGATAGCGGTGAACCCATAGCCGCTCCTTCGACTTGTTCGTATATTTTATTGTTCCAACTGAAGTAAGTGTTTTTCAGGCAAATTTCGACAAGTTGAACTTTATGTTCTTTAGTTTCTGGACAAAATTTGCTGAATCCTTGACAAAGGAGTCTGTTTTACCAGTTAGAGGTTGTAGTATACTGGTTAAATGTCTTGCCAAAGCATGTGAGAAGGAGAATTGATCGCGCTGACAATTGGTCTCAACGGCACGCTTTCCTTATGTATCTTAAATAGTAAGACCTCCATCTTCGCATTATAATCTTCAGTGTTCATTACCACAGTAGCATTTCCTTTGTCAGCTTTGAGAACGACAATATCTTTGTTCTTCTTTAATGCTTTAGCTGCCTCTCTCTCTGCTTTGTTAATGTTGGAGCGGGGCGGTTTCGCTCTTCTTAAAATACAAGAGACATCCTGTCGGATGATTTCTGCATCTTTTCTGGGAAGTTTTTGGATTGCTGCTTCCACTCCACATATTATCTCCTCCACAGGTATTTGTGTAGGGGCTACGGCGAAGTTAAAACCTTTCTTTAGTAAGGATGTGGTCTGTTGTATGTTGCTAAGGTTTACGATTACTTTGTCCGTAGCCGAGTATCTCGCACAACACGAGCCACCAAAGAGCATAACCATCGCTCGGGTTTTTGATCGTCTTCACAAGGTGCAAGGTACATTAAGCCAGAAAATGCTGGGTGTTCATATACAAATACTACGCGGTCTAAGCCGAAATTCCATGTTAAGAAGAATAATTGGAGTAACCGCGAAAGCCGCAAACTGTATATAACACGCCTCTACGGCGAGGAAGTTTACAACCAAACTAGAACATTAGACCAACTAAGGCAAAAGAAGGCGAAATTATTAGCGGACCTAGCCTGTCTAAAACGTTGCCAGCAAGGTCTTACCTTTCTGTGTCCACATTAAACACCATCTAAGAAACCACAATAACGACATAATTCTTAGGCTAAGTCCAATAAAGAAGTTCGTCATAAATTATTCAAATGGCTTATCAACTAACATATTGCCGAGAAAAATAATGAGAATTTTTTGTAAGAAAAAGGTCCCAAGGCTGTTTATGAACAGACTAGAACTCCTAAGTGTCATGTTACGTTTCATTTGCGCCGCCTTTCAATTTAGCATTCTATGGTATTTAGTCCGCGCTGTGGCGCATCCGTTTGCGCGATCTGTAGTCGCGCCTACTTCGACGACCTTTTTCGGGAAATGTTCCTGGGCGCACGCTTTTGTCTTCGAGCTTCATTTCCGCTCTCGTCCGTCAAATCGACATGATGGTTTAGCATTTTGAAGAGCTTCGGCGGAATTTTATGAGGCTGCTGTTAGTTTTTTTTTATTGTGAAATGTAAGCCTACAGTGTTCAGTGGTTCCGATGTCCCTGTGCTCACGTTGAGAAAGATTATTTCCTACGGATTCTGCGGATTTTGTATGCGACCACGTGGCGTCAAACATGGCCTGGAGATTTTCCAGGGTGAGTATTCTAAGCGCCCTAGACTCCTTTTACTTCTGGTATGTTATCGGGGATCTTTGTTTTCCCCTTTACAGCAACTAGTGCCAGGTAAGTCGTGCTAGGGGGCTAAGCATTTTTTGCTAAAAAGCCGATCTGAAGCAGTGCTGCAGCTGTTCATTTATTGTTGCCACGGCTACCGCTTCATGCGATTTTGAGCCGGCGTATGTTGGACCTTCGGAGCCGCTTTTCTTCTGGTTTAACTTCTGCCCTTGCGGTCGTGGTGCGAATCGCGTTGAGCCACTAGCTTCCGGCCGTACGAATTTGAGAACAAACGCTCTGGAATCACGCTTTGCTTTTCTTTCGAAACCAAGCACGAAACATCTGCTGTTAGAGCCGCCTGCTTATTCAGCCGGTTTTAATGTGTACAATTTTATTGTTGCGAGGTTGTATATGTATAACTGTGAGTATTACGTGTGTGTAATTTGTTATTGGTAATAACCTATGATTCTGTTTTGTGGAACTATTGTAATATATATTTATGTACTATGAATTTATGTTGATATTATACTGTGATATTTGCAATATGGTCTTATTTGTTACTGCGACCCGTACTTGAGTTGAGCTTCTCTTTCAGATTTATTATGCTACTTGAGTTTACGTATTCTCGTTCTAATGCCTGGATACACTGGGATACGGAAAGTTCGTTCCTCACATTTCGTTCCCCACATTTCGTACCCGGGGTATTTTGTCTCCCCACATCTCGTACCCGGAAACTTTGTTCCCGAGCGATTATTATAATAAATAAATTAATTAAAATATCTTTGATTTTTCTAACTGCATTCCGATCGCTGCACTCTTTCTTCAACACCCTGTAATCTAGGAGACAAATTGAACTCGCTCGGGAACGAAGTTTCCGAGTACGAGATGCGGGGCGACGAAATATCCCGGGAACGAAATGTGGGTTATTAAATGTGGGGAACGAAATGTGGGGAACGAAATGTGGGGAACGAAACGTGGGGAACAAAATGTGGGGAACGAACTTTCTGCAAACCGGATACACTTGCCGTTATTTGATAAAAATACCGTTGGCGCCCTTTTTGAATACTTTAACGACCTGTACACGCCGTCTCCGTAACTGTAGCTGGTCGGCCGGAAATTGTATCCAAGTAGTCACGTTATGTATTGATTTTGAGAGATTAGCCAACGGTAAACCTTTTTATGTTAACAGTCAATCAGAAAATATAGCACTTTATCTGTAAGCGTTGCATAAAGGTGCAGAACTAATTGCCACCCACGTAATCTTAATGGTTCTTCCCTACAAATCACAACGATTACCTTGCACAGAATTAGAAACGGTATATTTAACCGAGGTCTTAATCAGGAAAAAAATTTTTTTAATGTACCGGATTTCGACAAATTACCAACAACAGTACTCAAACACTCATTCACAACTAAAGCTAAACCAGTGTTCGTTTAACACGTCAGCATTATCATCTGACTGATTATCGGTAATGGTTGATTCTATTTTTCAAAAGGGAGATCTCTAAATGGAACTCCTCGAATTATATTAATTTACTAATATTAGCTTTACTCCTGTGGTAGCAAAAATGATAGACATGATAACCAGAACTATAATGCGAGTCATTACTGATAACAGTCATGTATTACCAACGCAGCTTGTATTTATGCCAGATCACTAGCCAATCACAAATTTACTTTAGTGTATCAAGTTGTGGACTATCTCTTTTGATACTTAGATTTTTCCAAAGCGTTCAATAGGATTGCTAAGAACAGACTTGTTACTAAAATGATCACAGTGGAATTCATACACCATTATTGCAATGAATATCTGCTCGTTTTGTTAAGCAAACTTTTTCCGTTCGGATTGAAAGCTGGCATTGATCACCTAAGAACCTGCCGTCAAAAGTGCCGCAGATTTAGTTTTGGGACCTATATTATTTCTGCTATATAAAGCTGTCTCGTCGTACTGTATAATTTCTGCCAATAGGGATTTTGACCAACATCATAATGACCTTTCTGCCGTTGAAAAATCGGGTGATGACTGGTTTATCCTTTTAAATGAAGAAAAATGTTGTGTACTTCGCTTCTGATACAACACCCCACATCATAACTAATGTTTTGAAGAAGCAGATCACTTCAGTTATTCGTCAATCGGATCTTAGGGTTATTATAATATCTACTTTATCGTGGTCGGAATGAGTTGCTGAAGTCGTTCGAAAAGCTAACACGTCATATTATAAAAGCGCTTTAAGAAACCTAACTGAAAGTTATTCCTTCAAGTGAAGAAACCTACGTACGTTCTCTTCTTGATTAATTATTCAATTGTCGTCTGGTCACCCCATCTTATTAAAGACATCAAACAAAAATGTTGTTTAGCAAAGTTGATTTAAAATTGAAGAAAATCTTAGTGGAGAAGTGCTGTGTTAGGTGCAACGGGTCAACTCTCTCAAGCTTTTTAATTTTTGCAGCAATCAGCAGACCTCTGGCCAGGATATTAGGATTGTTACCAATACGTTGCTGGTGCCTGGAACTCAGCCAGGCAATTTCTATCTCGACGGCGCGGCGGTGATTTGCAAATTCCGATTGAACACGTCCTTATAGGTACCATCGCCTTCATAAAAAAAAACTGGTACAGCTAAATTCGAGCAGATTTGAACAAACCCCTGTCGACGTCAACTTAAGATGGCACCTTCAAATAAAGCTAAGAAAACCATAATTCAAACCAGATTGAGGAATGGGGTGAGCATTATGGCAATTGGGCGTGAGCGCAGCATTAACAAGAACACGCTCTTACTAGGTAAAGCAATCCGCTTTAATGGGAGAATTAAAAAAAACAGGGCATAATTACACAACTAAAATGAAGATATCTTGATATTTTCAATGTCTTAGTTTCAATCAGGAATTTCAAGCTATTTTTAAAATAACTCTCAAACTGCGACTACAAAAACAGGCCCCACTGGCGTATAAAATCCAATATTCGAGTATCATTTTTGAATAGATGTAGCTTGCTCAGACAACACGAAAGACTTGTACAAAATATTTGGTTTATTTTATGCCATGAATCTTTTTAACAATTTGGTACTTCATATATTCAAAATGAAAGTCTATACATTATATGCATAACCAGGGAAATTGCTTAATGCGTCAAAATAGACAATGACAAATGGAGCTCGTAGACGAACAATACGATATGCGCAGGTATAACTTCGATTTCATGGCTTATTTCCAATCAAACCCTTTTCATTATAGTTGACCCCAGATTACCTTCTTCCGTTACTTCGTTAATTTAATTCCACCCATTCTATTAGCCCCATGCCCCATGATCCCCGGCCTGAATGCTGCTGGATGTTTTTGCTATCCGCGCACTTAAGCCTCTGCCTTCACCCTTCCATTGTGTACTGGTTTACGCACGCACCCCAAATAATCCGCCAACTCTTTCCCTTTATGGATGTTATTGCCACTCACCCTTGCAGATATTGAGTCTATAATCTGCAGATTTTTGATGGTGGCAGTTGTGTCATCGTAGTTGCTCATTATTGCAGCAAAGTGTTTGTGATTAAAATTCGCAAATGTGATATAAACTAAAAATGGCAGCTAACACGTATTTTTTATTCTTTTCCGTTCCAGAATATGATCCTATAATGTACAAACACCCTGCACAGTATCTATATGAATGTAAAATATATTTAATGTCGACAGGAAATCATCAACTGCTGTACGTATCTGAACAGACATTTTACAGAGATTTAGCGCCTCAAGTAAATTGGACTTCGTGACTTGACAAAATGAAATACGTTTTTCATCTGGCTCAATATATAATCAATAAAAAAAAATTATAATATTCACATTAAGCTCATTTACATAGTGCTACTTCAAAATAATAGCAGCTTCCGAGCTTTCTTCGTCAGCCAGAAGCATCCATCGTAGCTTTGTTCAGTTAAGGAAGTGACTTTCAACTCTGTATTAGTTGTCTACAGAGCTACGAGTTTTCTTGTATTCCAATGCTATCGCATTTCCTTCCTTGTGTTTCGTTCCTACATTGATATGTATCTTTTGCAATAGAAATTTACAGTGACCTTCAAATATTTTTTCTTATGCATGCCATTTTAGAATCTAAACCTATGTTGTTTCAACAATGACATGATTACATTATATTAACAAAGAACTACCAAATCTAATTTCTTTAATTTAACTCTTATTTTTTTTCAGTGGTTTGATAAAATAAATTGTTAAATAGATTTTTCGATGATGGTTTTGATATGGATTTTATTAATATATAGAAAATCGTTAAATAATCCTATTAATGAATAAGTTTCTATTTTCTAAACTAGTTTATTAATGAACCCTATTAATGAATGGTTATCTATTAATAAGGGATTTTAGTATCGGTGATCAAAGATACCATTTATGTCAACACTTTAAGTGTAAATGTTTGTCGTGCAATAAACGGAAAATATTGTAACTAACTTCTATATTATTGAAGGTATAATAAAACTTTTGTTTGTTACATATCTATTACCGTTGATCGTTTATTTATTGTTCCTATTAATGCATGGAAAATACGTTATTAATTAACTCTATTAATGGATGCTTTTCTTACTCATTTATTAATAAATGATTTTAGTCTGGGTAATCAAAGATACCATTAATGTCAACACTTTAAATGTAAAATGTTTGTCATAGAATAAAAGTAGGTTTTTCTCTAATTTAGTAAGATATGATCAACGGAAAAATACTGTAGCTATCTCTTGTGTTAATTGGCGAAAATACTTCTCATTAACACATTTTTTCATTAAATAACGCTGGTTTACAGATTTACACTTGTTGGCCGGGGTTTACATTGCAATAGGTCCTATTGCCTAAGTATGTTACTGTCATCTCAAAAATAACTTAATTTATTGTCTACCACATCCAGATACATCACAATTAAATAAATAAAAAAGTAAGAATTTTTACGAAAGTATGTAACTTTATTGTATTTAGTAATTATGCAGTGATAGGATTTAATTTTCATATACCAAAATGCTTAAATACTAACAAATATTAAACCAAAATCCTAAAACTTCCATCAATCAGACCTTCGTCACTTTGTTTGCATGTTTTTCGTTTAGATATAGCGACATGTTTCTCTCTTTTTCAACAGCAGCTGTAGTCCGCCATCCTGATTGTATTCCACTGTCCATGGTATATTTGCTCCATTTATTTCTATGTCTTGATGGAATCTCTTCCCTTATTCTTCACTCATTTGGGAAAAATTTTTTATTACACTTTTAAAACAATGGCTTCCTTTTCGACGTCAGTTATAGTATTTTCAAACTGACCGTTTAGGTCAATTTTCTAATTTGGGGACTAATGAAAACACCCTTCTTAAGTTTTGGGTCAGGAACAAAACAATCACATATGTACAAAATATGTTGAGGCTGCTTATACTTACAATTTCTGGTTGCATTGCTAAAATGAAACTAACACACAATGAGAGCTCACAGCGGTCTTTATAGGAGCACTGATGTGCCATTTATATAGGCTCCGTGGTTAAGTAGACTGTGCAAAAAAGTTACTGCATGCTCCGACAAATTTATAGAGGTACATATTTGATAATGATTACGAATATAAGGGTATAAAACTTGTAAACCATTGCAGAAACTATGGTTATGTGCACTTTTGAGTATAAATCCTGGGTAATATTTTGTTTAGTAATCAGTTAATATGCATAAATAACTGGCACACACTTTTACTCAAAACTTAGGTACACTGTCAACCAGTGTAACTATTACCGTTGAACGTTTATTCATGGATGTAATTAATGCATAGAAAATAATATATTAATCACCTCTATTAATGGTTAACGATTAATGATTTTTAGTCATTCAATTCTAAACGCTTTTGCTGTAGCTAATCAAAGATATCACTTTTAAGTGTCAAATATTTGTCATGGAATAAAATTAGATTTTCTTCAATTTAATAAGATACCGGAAAGATATTGCAACTCATGTGTTAATCGACGATTAATAATGGCACTCTTTAACATATTCGTTCGTTAGTAGATATTAACGATAAAAATCTGATTATGAGCATCTTAACGACACGAATTTGATTGCCAAAAACGAGGCGGTGAGCCGAGTTTTGTGGAAATCAAACGAGTCTCGTTAAGTGCCATAAGCAAACGTGTATTGTTCAATATTTCATCTTCATCAATAAATTCTGGTTCAATGTATTTGTTTATACAAAAAGAGTGCGGTAATGAAGCTCTTAACGATACTAAAATTAAGTTGGTTAAGGGTCTGTAACAACACTGGTGAAGATAAATAACTATTAAGTTCGCCTTTTATTTATGAATTCCGTTAATGCATCGTTTAGTAATGGCGCGTATTAATGAATGTATTTTTATTCTTTTATTACGAAATAATTTTAGTGTAGCCAATCAAAGATGCTCTTAGTGTTGACACTTTAGGTGTAATATGTTTGTCATGAAATACAATTCAACTTTCTCCAATTTAATAATATACGATCAACAGAGGAATATTGTAATTAACACTTGTGCTCTTCTTAACGCACTTGTTTGTTAAATACCTATTACCGTTGATTGTTTTTAATTAATGCATAGAAATTCATTTATTAAGTTTTATTCATTCGTTAATTAATTATTTTATTCAATTCTTACGGTTAAAGTTGTAATTTAACTATTCATATATCAGAAACATAAAATAGTATTCTATTTATTTATGTCACTCGCTACAGCATGGTCAGCACTACGTCAAATTCGAGATTTTCAGGTTAAGTTGCGCGTCAGTCTGTGTCATATAACAAACAAAGCCTAACCTACTAACCTCGAATTTGATATAGACTGACTATTCCCCTCAGATAATATAAACTAATCCCATCAATCAATTTTCAAAATTCGAACCAATCAGTGTCGAATACAGCGAATAAATATGCACTAGTGCAATACCCCGGTATTTGGACAAGTGCAGTATTGAGTATTTGCGGGAAGAAAAGCAAATCAGCTAGGTACACAAGAAATTTCAGAAAGAAAACTGAAAACTCTTTAAAAATGAATGGTGTGGTATACAAAGAATGACATTTCTTGCAGGAATACCTAGCTGATTTGGTTTTCTTCCCGCAAATACTCACTTTGCACTTGTGCAAATACCCGGGTATTGCACTTGTGCAAAATATTCGCTGTATTCGACTCTGATTGGTTCAAATTTTGAAAATTCATTAATGGGATTGGTTTATATTATCTGAGGGGAATAGTCGAATATACAGAATGCACTAGGGATATAACTACTGACAATACACTACAGTACTGCCAAACGTATAACACGAATCACAGGCGACTCTTTCAAAATTCTCACAATGCCTTTTCACCGCTGTCAATACACAATTTATGTTTTTTTGTATGTAATTAATGGAATTATAAGAATTGAATACAATTTTATATTATACACGACGATAAAGTTATTATTACCCACGAGCGAATTGTTTAACGTCGAGACGTTAACGGTTCTCTCGTGCATAAAACTTAATTTTGTGGTCTCTTGTATGATAATAACTATTCGTGTAGACTATTTTCCGTATCTCTTACTATCCAATCAAATACCATCATTTTTCAAAATTCGACCAATCACGTGTTTTTATAGTGGTAAAAAATCAAAAATTTTCTCTGGGATTAAATCAGTTATTTACCATTCGTATTCATGGCAATCACCAAATATGTTATTTTAATCACGGAGGTATTTCAAAAGCGTCATTTACACTGCAATTGTGCATTGGTATAAATGTCGCATTCATTGCTTGCCGATACCGATATTTGGGAAATTATCCACAAAATGTATTTCGGGGTCATGTGTTTGCTCAGATAGTGTTTACCTCAATATTTCTTGTTTTTTGGGAATGTTAACTGGCAAAACGATTTTCCTTTAATACATTATTACTGATAATCATATAAATGTGAACACCTGTCAAATATTTGTCATGGAATAAAATTAGATTTTCACCAATTTTTATAAGATACCGTAAACGGAAAATATTGTTAATTGACAATTAAAAATCGCTCTCATTAACACACTTGTTGATTAATAGAGATTACAGTTGCTCATTTATTTATGAATTTTATTAAGGCATTAAAATCGTTTATTAATGTCTCCTATTACTGATTGATTGTCTATTCACTAGGGTGGGTCAATTTTATAATTTTAAAAGGCATGTGGCGGGAAAACTGGTGTAATGGTCGAAAACAAAGGAGCACTTTTTTATTTTTATATTTAGGCCCTCTGCCGTGTCTTAAAAAAATAAAATCATAAAACTAAAACGCCTGTGTGGGCGCATGTTTTGTTGTTTTCTAATTTACGCATCAGACATATTTTTAAATTTGTAGTATATTTAGACCCTCCGTCGGCCCTTCAAAACTCGTCTAAGTTAATTTCTTTATGTTACGATAGTAATAAAACAGCTCATTGCTTATTTTGCACAATAATTATTACATAAAATAACTCAGAACTGACCACGAGGAGGCGGCTCCTATCGAGTCCAACCATTCACCCCTCCATATGGCCATTTAATAATTTGTTATCTCTAAGACAATCACAATCATATTATACCTATTGAACAAAGCGCAGGGCTAAGGTAGCGCGAAAGTGAAATGAATTATTATTCACATCTACTTGGAGTAGAAATAGCGGCTGTGATATTGGTTGTCTACGTGGCAGGGGCTCAGGTTGTCCAGTTTTCTTGTTGCGCACCTTTTTCTTCCAAAGTTCTCGTATATGAATGCAGAGAAACAATCTATTGTTTATATCATAAAAGGGTTAGTTAGGGTTGAGTGTCTACTCAGGTGTTTTCATTTAATAATTAGGTACAATGATTCGAAATAAATTGCATGTTCTCTTTAATTTTCTATGTACGATATTGTAGTAATATTAGCTGGCACTTATAAATACTTATTGCTACATTTGTTGTGCCTTATTGCATGGCCATATATGTTCTATATAACAATGTTTTCATTACTTTTTTTAAATAGTTACCGAGCCTGCTCCAAAATGGGCATTCAATAATTAACTTCAACTTATTTTACTTACATTTCTATTTTGTATAACAATTACTGAATTGCAGTTTATAAACTACAAATATTGGATATTTAAATTGAATAACAATGGAACATATGCCTTATTAAAAGTCAAACTACAAATTACAACATTTAAACTATGCGAGGGATGTAATTTCAAAAAAGATATCGTAGCTCAACCAGAAAGTAAAAAATAAACTGAAATAATACTGTCCTTGTTTTTTAAAATTCTTTTCTGAATTTTGAAAATTTTTACGAGCTTATTTCAAATGCCAAGTTATTACAGTTCTTAATATTAACATTAACAATTTAAATTTTCCGGTAGTTTTCTTAGAAAAATTAACATACTACATGTTTTTTTATTTCGTAAATTTACGATTAAATCTTCAAGGTTCTTTACAATGAAAATGCGAATCTGGCTATAATTTTGATTTTTTCCACAAGAAAGGCAATTAATGTCTCTTGTGATCCGTTTTAGTTAAGGAAGAGGTAAAAACTGCTCACCAACCTAGGCAATGAAGTCGATCGATGCGAATCGTTCGACTACTCCATGATAACGCTAAACCACATACCACAATTTTGACTCAAAAGATATTAATTGAAATGAAATCAGCACCATTTCCACAGCATCCCCATACTGATTTATCCCCATGCGATTATTACATTTTCGGTTCTTTGAAAACAGCATTTGGACATTATCTTATTAAAATATTATACAATAATTTTTGTTCATATATGAATTGTGCTCGTAAAAGAGTCGAAAATAATCTAGCGAAACATCTCGTTAATTTATGCTGATATGCCGCCGCGTTCTTGATCCTTGTTCACATTTTTTGCATGTCAGGGAAGTGATTAATAGCTTGTAAACGATGCGCTTTAAACAAACTGATGAATATGTCTTAACAGTAGTTTATGATTTATAACGTCAAAGGCTTTTACATACTCTTAAATTAATCCTCACGTCTGCTGCTGCTGTATGCTTGCTTATTAGTTTATACTTAATAGAAATGCTGCTGAGTGATGAGATCGCCTCTGTGACCTAACATTCATTACCGTATAAAATATGCTGGGCTGGGTGACATCTTGATCACATTGAACTTTTGACCTAAAGGTTCTTGATGCACCAGTTTCTACTAGATTTCAACTTAAGAGAGTAGAAGTAAACTATAGCACTGGCTTATTTTACATTATAAAATTTGAAACGGCAGCTGATCAAAAGTGAAACAGGCCACTTTCAGTTAATAATTTAATATTATTCGAATGGTGTAGAAGAACAGTCGGAATAACAGCAAACTACGTATGGAAGCATTACATATTTTGTCGAAAGAATTGTAATAATGCTATAATCGAAGGTTTTGCACTGAAGGTATAACTTATGATGTTTGACAGAGTATGGATGCCGAACGCATTAAGGTTCTATTGAAATTTTCCCAGAAGGTTGAATTTAAGGTATGTGTTACACTGTTCACAAAAAGGATTTATAATTGTTCTTAAAGGAAATTCTAGCACTACGTGACTTATTGTCAACAGATAACATCAGAAGCATTTTATATTGGTTATAAGGTATGATAATCTACAAATTACGAGGTTATGGAGTACTGAAATCATGATACTATTCGTTAATATTAGTTACGACAAATGAAACCTAGTGTTTTGGGAGTTTCGAAGGTAAAGCGTCAAAGGTTCAGGGTCATTTCAATTCCCACAACTGGGGGCGAGCTGCTATAGGGACCTTGCGTCCCTCTTCAGCCAATTACGGGAACTTTACCATGGGTTTGAGAAAGGAGGGGTTGAAAATGGAAGAGAGGCCAGGAAAAATTGAGAAGTACTGTCCCGGCATTCGCCTCAGGGATACTACTCTGTTGACTCGGAAAAATTACTTAAAAACCTGAATCAGAACAAAAGGCCTCGGGAAGCGAACCCACGATCTCCCGAATGCTGAAGTTTCGAAGGTAATTGGCCGATTTTATATTCTTTCATGCAAATGGTGCTGCAAGAACGATTTTACAATAGGATGCAGCTCCTGATCACAGGACTATACAATATTTGTGAATAGTTACGAGTTGTTAATCAGCTTCGTTCACTTTTTGAATTTCCACTGATGTCATCCAATCTAACGTCCTGTTCTTGAAATATATCCATATAATAGTTCTTGTTCATTGCATTCAAGAACTACAAAAATTTTGAGGAACCCATAACTCCTCAAATTATTGTAAATGGTGTTAATGGCAAGAAAATATTATTAATTCGCCTCTGTAAGAAAAGGCTGCTGATTTTCAAGTGTTTTTGTTATTTTGATATTTGATAACTTCTCTTAGGCAGTAACCAAACTGTGAAGAATCAGTTAGGATATGCTTAGAAGAAATACTTGAAGGGTTGAGGATTTACCGTATAGTGACTCTCAGTTGGATATTAAATAAAATAATACAATAGTACTTAGAAATATTTAACTAAAAAGATAAGTTGGAATTGTTTCCTATTTTTTCGTTTGCTTCTGGTTGTTTTCCCATCAGACCAAATTTTACGAATACTTGAAAGCCTCTCTCTAAAGTATGTACTCGTGGTACTTTGGTTGTTGTATTTGGGATGATTTTCAGCATCTGTTGCTATATTAGAGTTTTTGATTGCTTCAACGGGTAGCTTTTCTCCCTCCCACTTCAAGAATACAAGGAGCTTGCAATGTTTACTTGTAAATATGTTGATTATACTTCAGATTAAGCACGGTTCTTCTCATTGAATGGGTATTTGCTAAGAGCAGTGAAGTTGGTTCAGAGGTGTGAGCTTCTGGTTTTGTGCCAGAAAATATGGGTTTACACCCTAGCAGTTCCAACGACCAAAAATCTTATGTCGACTTCACTGCGATTCCCCAATTTGACTTTGACAACCGTGGGGTAGTAATATCTACACCTTCTTAAAAGGGAGAAGCCTCTGCAGTGCGAATGTTAACCAGATAACAATGAACAAATTTGCTGAGTGAGTTGAAGAATTGTGAGCGATGTCATATTGCTGTCTGAATTTTTTTGGTTGGTTGTTCTGTTAGCACTCTCTTTTCTTTTCATTAATTTATTTTATTATTTTTATGACATACATATGTGCTGATAAGTCACCTGAATAATTTGCTTTGTACGCATTTTAAAAATATAAATAAAGTTATCTTTACATCATTTGCAAAATGTCAGATAAATTTGAAAATTCTAATAAAATTGAACACTGTTCTGCATTTTTTTTTCTCGCATGAAAGGGGGCAGGGATAAAAAACTGATACGAAATAAGTTTCGGAAGAGTCTGGCCCATCAAATTGAGTGATTATATTTTGATCACCTCAGTTCAAAAGAGGCCGGGAGTTCATTAGAGATTCCCGTCGCCCTGGAAAACAGTAATGTGCACTACTGAAGAAAATATAATAAAGTCGAATTTTTCACAATCAGCGATTTAAACTGCGCCAGATAGTAGCTGGAATGCACATTGTCAAGGAAAGTGTGAGAATCATCGTACATAACGTTTTGGTATGTCCAAGGTAAGCGCAAGCCATGACCCAAAAATACGCAGTGGTAATATTTGCAACGGCGTGTTCTACTACATGATACTGCACCTGTTCACGCCAGCCATCTTACGAAGCTAGCCATCTGAGACTCTGGATTCGAAGAAATTGAGTACTCCCACCCATATTGGCCAGAAACGCCTCTCTCTGATTACTGACTTTTCCTAAATTTGAAAAAGCACCTACTCGGAATAGGGTTTTAGGATGATTCTATGCTCAAGACAGCTTCAGAGACATATTTTGCAGAGCAAGAAAATTATCTTTTTCAAGGGTATATATTTATTATATATATAAGTCTAAAAATTAAAAAAATAAATAATACGTCTATATGATCATTTATATACAAAACCAAATAACAAGTAAATATTGACATTTGATGTTTATAATTATATATTGTTATGTATATGGCTATATAAAGCTAGCCTTTTATTAATGCAAAGCCCTTTCTAATTAAATAATAGTTCCTTTTTAAAATCAAGTTCTCTTATCTCAGGTGGTTCGCCAAATCAAGATCTCTATTAATTGAATTTTAATATTACATTTAATGACATTTGCTGTCAAACCGATTTTCAAAACTCATCAAGCCAGGTATCGACAATTGCATTTTTACATTAATCAATTCATTAAATTAAATATTGATTTGTATTATTGTATTTCACTGATTGATCTTTATTCAAAATGTTTTAATATTAATTACTAACAAACCTTGTCACTTATTCAGCTTAACTCGCACAATTCCATACACCAGTGCCTCCTGCTTCCAAAAGATCCCAATGTTGTCCTCGTTTGACACCTACAGCCTACACCTGTCAACCAACTCCAATACCCTGCTGATTCTGGCTGCAATCCCTCTCTCAAACGTCAGCTTCAACTCCAACCAAACCTGGTAAGTTTCAGATTTATAACTGCAACAGCTCTTATCTTGTTTCTTTCTTAGATATCCTTCGGTACTCTGCAATCTCCTCTGAAGTGGTCCGATTCTGGTATCACCATCACAAATCTCGTTCTAGTTGAATTACTTTATTACGATGCCACCACCAATGTCAAATATGAACATGTAATTATGCTACACATTAGTCAATAAATTCAATTCTATCCAATTTTGTCGTTCTCTAGCTCCTTTAATGTAATTCTCAGCACTTAACAATCTCTTCACCGATTGTGAGTATTTTATAATATTAATATTTAGGCTCCATCTTAATACCTCGTAGATTTATTTATAGCATTTATATTCGTATGTAAACCAAACAACTATACAAATTATGCACCAATTTCAATTTTTATTTAGTCAAAATCACATTTCAAAAAATATTATATCTCTTTCTTCGAGTTTATTTATATAACTACCCTTAAACAAAAACTTGTTCTTGTTGGATACAATTCTTACTGCACCCTACCATATTTTAAATTATCTATTATTACATTCACATTATCATTATAACACATTTGTCAATCGTTACCTTGGCTTGTATTTTATTAAAATTTTCTGTAACTATTCAATTAGTATATTCAATTAATATCAAACTCTCCTCTCTCATTGTCTCAATTAAATTTTTTATGAATGTTTAAAATTTAGCACCCATCAAGATTTAATTATATCAATCTTCCAAACTTATTAGTTTTAAATATTTCTTTATTGAAATTGATTACACTGCCTCATGTATCATAACAATATATTCAAATTTTTACAGCAGTAGCTGCTTCTCCGTTCCCATCTTTCATGCTCTTCCGTCCATGGTCATTTCTTCGGTGAAATCGCTAGCTGACATTGTCTCCTCTATGCCATTCCTCCAGCTCAGTCTTGGCCTTTCCCTCTTCACTAACTTTGGCGATATTGAAGTTAACATTTGCTTTGGCTATCTCTTCCATTCTTTTTCTGATACCGTCATTCGTAATTCTATCCAGTCTTGACACTCAGAAACTGCTTCTCCAACAATCCATTTCTAGCGCAAAGGGTCTTCTCTTATTTCCGTTACTTATGTCCTAAGATTTACGTCAATATTTTGATTTATTCCTAACTGCTTCCCGTTTTATCTCTCACCTCTACTTAAATATTCTCCTTATATTTAAAAGTTTTTTTTTCTACCCTTAAATCCTTACTCTGATTTGTTCATATTGATGTTCAATTTTGCCAGTATATACTTTTCCACCAGTTTGCGCAGCATATAATTAAGGTAGTCTTCATCTTTTACAACTAAGACTTGTTCATTCGCAAAGTAAAGGGTGAACAAGATCTTCTTCTGTCTCCTAGTTTATACTGAGAACCTGTTACTTTCCACACGCGGTACATAAGCCAGCTTAAGCTTCAGCCGGGGTAGGTAGCTAGCTTAATCCCTTGAATTAAGGAAAAATGCTTTTTCACAGGGGTCATGACAACCAAAGATGCTTGAATGTTGCCGGAGAGGGTAAGATGTAACCACTGTCCGGGAGGACAGCGCAAACACATTACCAAACGGCCATGGCCACACGTTCTCGCGTGAACAAGATGTTGTCGTTATAGTTACTCCTAAAGCTTTACACTGGTTTTTTCAATTTTTCAGTGATTGGTCTACGTACATTTTAAAAAGCGTTTGAGACAAACTGTAACCTTATCTTAGTCCCTTACTAATTTTTTATTCTAGCTGTTAAACACCCTGAAACTTTCATGTTCGCAGATACGACTGTGTGAATTTTGGGTTGTGTCATTTATGCCGATACTCTTCCTGATTTACCAAACTCTACATGCAGATACATTAGCATATGATTTTTCTAAGTTTATGAAGATTAAATTGGTTTCTCTACCGTTTCTCATTCATTTTTCTAAGAAGATTTTTAATGCAAAGGGACTGTCATTAGTGGATCGTCCTGCTCCGAAGCCTGCTTACTTTTCGGACTCCTTTTTTTAATATTCTCTTCTTCAGGTGTGTCAATGTTTGTGTACATAATCTTCTCTCAAAACCGATCACTGCGATGGCTCTATAATTAGTTACATCCTTTGGCACAGTTTTTGAACGACAGAAGGACAATGCTAATTTTCCTCTGTTCTAACTCCATTATTAATACTCTTTGTGTCCTAGACTTAAGATTAAGATAAAAATCATTTAAAAGTTAAAAAATACTAACTCATAATACAACTATCGTCTACTCTTAGAAGGTGCAGACTGCAAGTCTTTGAAGCTAAATGTGGAGGCATTTTAAGCTGCCAACTGACTATATTTTAGCGAATATACAGTGTGTTTCAATTGAGATGAAGTCACCTTAGTATAATCTATATTTCTAAGCGTAATGATTTTAAATTTCGGTGGTTTGTACAAACCCCTAAAGAAACTTAGGGTACCTATCTATTTGGATTATTTCCACCTCTGCATACGAGCATACTATGATTGATTAAACTAACCGTATCATCAAGATAAGGTGTATTTAATTTCAAAATATTTTTCATCGTCCCGAAAATGAGATATTAGTTTAGTAAAAACTCAAAATCACTCAAACAAAAACTTTTTGGAAAACAAAACAATTGACAAAAATCTTTTTAAATTTTGAATTTACATCATTTTATATTTTGGACTTATTGCGAATATTATTACTTCTAAAAGTATTTATTTTTATCCTTTTGTAATAAGAATTCGTATCTGGAGATTTTTGATAATGCCAAAAAAGATTTTGACATCAAATTCAGTGTTCCTTGATTGCTAGTGTAGGCTTCGGAAAATATTCATTTTAAATCGATCATAGTAGTGGGTATGCAACGATGGAAATAATTCAAATAGGTACCTTAAGTCCCCTTAGGGGTATGCACAACCACCACAACTATTTTACATCAGTATATATGCTTAAATACAAAAAGATATGTAGATGGTTTATTTAAAACGAAACTCTCTGAACGTGTCAGGGGTACCCACTATTAATCTTTATTGTCTTAGGGGTACGCCACCAAAAAAGTTAGGGGTCACTGCTCTAGAAAATGAAAGTATTTGATTATATGTGGTTACGTTGGCATATTTAATTCAAAATTTGTTTCCAGTAGTTATTGAAACTGCTTTTACTGGTAATTTCCCGAATTAGTTTACTTGCCAAAAATGACAATAAAACTACATTATCGAACTTAAATTCAGATTTGCTTAACAATATGGCTGAAGTAATTATATCTGAAGAAATTAACCTTGCGTTAAAAATACTCTTAAATTGAAGAGACATATCAGTTATGCCCAAAAAAATATTAAAATATTATCTATAAATTAAAAAAAATAAACTAGGGATGACAAAAAGCATCATATAATTAAGAAAGAGAGATAACTTAAGCAAATCAGTAATAAGAAATCTTCATCTACGTGATTATTATCATAATTGAAGGAATAATAGAACTAAATTGAGAATCATAACAAAATATAATTATTTTAAATCAAAATTAGAGCAAGTAAATGGAGATTTGAGAAAGCTGGAATATAAATGATGCAACTAATTCTACTAAAAATAGACTAATGTCGTTTCTAAATATGTTTAGTCTCTTATCCACTTCACAATATAGATTTTAAAAACACGTACCAATAGATGAAGCAGTATTCTAAATTACTAAAAACATATTTGAAAATTTATGTAGCAACCTGACAACCCTTTCCGGATTTAGCAAAAGCGTTTGTTAAATTTTTTCATGTTACCTTATGAGACAAATTGGATAGCATCGGAATTAGAGGTCCAGCTTATAATTAGTACAGACACAATGTATGTCAATGGTAAAAATAGTAGTACTGACACTGTAAAATTGGCTGTTCCACAGAGAACTGTACTTGGGTCTATTCTACTTTTAAAATATAATTATTAATGCCAGAATAATATCATATGCCGATGACACTGCTGTTATTTTTACTGCTGAGGTCTATGAAAAGATGGTTGGAGGAGTGGAAGAAGGTATGGGAATAATTAATCACAAATTACATTTTGAAACACTTAAGCTCAATGTAAATAACGCAAGATTTATTCAATGATCACAACCTCATAATAAACCTATATTTGGACTCGCTTAAATTCTATGAATTGCATAGCTCAAAACAAGTTTACCTGTTATTGTACTCAAAGTATTCAGTCTGTAGAATAAAATACTTAGTAGTATACCGGGTGACAATGAGACTAGGGCCATGTCTCTATTATGAATGAATTTGGATGAAATTTTATACAAGGAGACATAATTTCGGATTGACATACAAGTATAATCAAAATGCCCGACTTCCGAGTTCACCGGAAATAACACTAACTTTGATTTTGTAATCGATCATCCTATATATTTTATGGTTTTCGCAATCTACGACACAAATTACATACAAAAGTGCTGCCAAATTTGGTTAGCTATTACACAAAAATATAAAAAAAAATTAATTAATTATTCTTCAATTTTAGATAAAGATAAAGTAGTGCATGACGCATATCGTTAGATTGGTAATTAAATTTACTGTTTAATGACAAGATGGCCCTTGGTAGGTGCCATTTAAAAAAAAAAGTGACTTTTTCTTAAAAAAAACGTGTTTAGCAAATGTTGTACTTTTATTAAGGGTTTGTTTTTGACTTCATTGATAAAATAGCTATTATTATTAGTTGCTAGAGTCAATTAGAACATATTTTTTCAAGTCACAGCCTTCTATTGTAAAAATTCAAATTAAAAAAAAATTATGTTTGAAAAAATGAAAATTTGGCGAAACTAGTTTATGGAATTAGACTTGCAGATTCCGAAAAACATAAAATATACAGGGTAAACCATTTAAAAATTCAAAGTTGGTATCATTTCATGGAAATCGTATATAGACATACATGTAAAAACGATTAGAATAATTATACACAATTAACTAGCAAATTGTTATCTGAATACACTTGAAAAACAAATATTAAAAATTATATTCCACCGAATTATTATTTAATGAATCTAAAATATTGACTAAGTATTCGACAATTATGTTTAGAAACATTGACAATTTTGCCTTTGAATAAAAAGATCTATTGACAGGCATAACACATAATTATGAAATAAGATTGAAATCTAGATTTTACGTAGTTCTACCACATTTCATTGGTTTTTAATATTTAAACTTTAAGACCATTTTTATCGATTTTTTTCAGATGTAACATATTGAACATATCATTGAAAACAACATAAAAAGTACTACCAAAATCAATAATAAAAAATACAGTTTGTCATTTCAAAAAAGTCTATGACGTCATAACTTTTAAAACAAATGACGTAGCAACATAAAGGTGGTTGTAGTGATGTTCTACAATTAAAATCGCTATACCTTTTCAAGATTTTTCATAAAAATTAATATTAACAAAGTTAATGAATTTATTCGTTACTTTATTTCCACACTGTGTAATAATTTTGTTTTTACCTGAATATTTTAAAAATTTTCATATTTTCTTTTTTACTTTATCCTACTTGATCTAATTTGTTTAAATGCTACTTTACATTTTAACATTCATATCTGACGCCACATACAAGCATATGTGTGTTAACGTGTGAAATAGATATGTATTGTAAATATATCTGTGATATATCTGTGTGCGGAATACCTCAGGGATCCATCTTAGGCCCGCTGTTATACATTATATATACGTTCAGCTTCCATCAGTATGTAAATACGTGTAATGTTCAGATGTATGCCGACGATACAACGTGCACTATCGAGTATCAATCATGATTTGCAGAACATTGCTGATATATCTGAAAAACATAGTCTAAAACTTAACCCCAGTAAATCAGTTGTATTATTATTTGGCAATCGTAATGACCTAAACATCTTGGAAAACAATATTAACTTAAACGTGAATAATGCTACGCTTCCAATAGTTACAGAGGCCCGAAACTTGGGTCTTATATTTGACAGCAGCCTTAGATTTAATTCGCATATTTCTAACTGTTTAAAAAAGGCTTACATGAACTTAAGGTTAATATATCCTCACAGAAAATGTTTGTCTATCAAGATCAAGTCTGTTCTATGTGAAGCACTAGTATTATCTGATTTCGTAGGTATACTGCTGCCAAATTTACGAATTTAGAGAGTGCAAAACTCATGTTTGAGACTTGTTTACGGAATAAGAAAATATGATCCTGTATCTTATAAATTACCTGAACTAGGCTGGCTCAACATGTCTAACGGAAGGAGATTACAAAGTGCTACCTTTTATTATAAAATAATTTTTGAAAAAAGACCATCTTACTTACACCGTAGAATTTCATTTAGGGAAGACGTCCATAACGTTAATATTAGGTTTAAGGGCACACTTACACCACCGCTGCATAAAACGGCTCTTTTCGAACGTAGCTCTTCCTATCAAATAGCAAAATGTTATAACGCCCTTCCTTCACAATATAAAGTGCTACATATGAATACTTTTAAAAAACATTACAAAAAGATGTTATTTTGTCAACAACCAGCAATATAGTGTCTCATTTAAAAATATCATTGAACAACTAAGGTTATGTTATTTTATGTTAGCAATATATGATCAATTTGGGGGACCATCGCAGAATTAATCATTTTACTTTATAATTATTTTTTTTAATGTTTAGGATTAGGCATCAGTTTTAAATTACTAACTTTTAATTTTCAAGGTTACAGCGAAAGAGCAAGTGCAAACTTGAACTGCGCGTTGTGATTTCCATGGGCAACCCACAGTAATATTATTTTTAATTATTTAATAATTATTCTCAATTGTATTTGCCTGGGAAATAAAGACATTTATTATTATTATTATTATTATTATATAAAATAAATAAATATCGTATTTTTCCTTACAGCCCTGAGGCAAAAAGTAAACATTATTGCTCGACCAGATCATGGCAACCAATACATAAACAGTAAGTTTGGGTTGTTTTTCAAATATGTTGTCCTTAATAAAGTATTTACAATGTGTGTGTTTGAATAAAGTGATTTTATTTTGTGAGTAGGGACGTTTATATAACGAGCCATTAATCGAGTGGAACCACCCTACGAACAACACAAAACAACACTTTTATCGTTTGTATCACAAACAATTACTTTCAGTCAATTTTTAATCAAAGAACTTAGCATTTGTTCTCAAAGAACTTACTAAGCGCTGCAGTTTCTATACCGGCATTTAAAGCCCCGATGTTTATATCTGGGCGAGCTTTTCTATCCTTTTATAGACGTCACCTTGACCTTGTTCATTTGGCGCACGTCGGCGAGCGAAACGAAAGCAATAGTTGGCAGCTTCCGGACGGGTGTCTTTGCCATGCGTCTCGCGTCGGCGGCACGCGTTTTGGCTCTCGGGAGCGTTCGCACCCTCAAAAATGGAGGGGCGGCTACAAGAGCTTGATGGCGCGATGCCAGCTATCATTCGAGCGCCGCTCACGTCGCGTTTGGTGGCAGTCGCGCCCTTTCCTCATCCACGCGATCGCTTCTGGTGTGTTCAGTAGTGCTTCACTTGAATGGCTGCGATCCAAAGCATGACTTTGAGCGACCAAGACAAGATGTACAGCGTTATCCAGCACTCGCCTGCCCAGAGCTGTGTGATAGTAACGGCGGACGCGAAGGCCGGCATGCAGGCCAAGCGCCCCTTGGCGCCGGCGCCGGTCTACGGCAAGCGGAAGATCCAGTTCATGACCTACGGCGCCGCCCCCCAGCAGCCGGCGTCGGTGGCGCGGAGGAACGCTCGTGAAAGGAACCGCGTGAAACAAGTCAACAACGGGTTCGCCGCCCTCCGGCAGCACATTCCGCCCACTGTTCTCACAGCCTTCGGCGCCGGCACCGAAAATGCTGGAGGCAGAGGTGGCAGTAAGAAGCTGAGCAAGGTGGAGACACTGCGCGTGGCCGTCGAGTACATCAAGAGCCTGCAGAAGATGCTGGAGGAGCACGAGGCCGATGTGGCCTCCAAGAACATCATCAACGCTATCGTGGAGAACCGCTTCTTCGCCGGGAGCCCGGAGTACAGTCCTTACCCCATGGCGCTGCCGACGCCGCCGTCGTCGGAGGCGTCTGTGTCGCCGACGCCGTCGCACGTCTCGGAGATGTCTCCCACTGCCTACCCGCCTACCACGATATACGTACAAGATAGTTTTAAAACGTTCGAGACGAAGGGCCCGGACGACGAGGAGCTACTCGATGCCATATTCTCATGGCAGCAGAGTGACTAACAGGTACTTTATTTTGTTTTTTTTTGTAATGCTGAAAGACACTTTATGGTTAACAAATAACAAATTGATCTTGGAATTTGGGGCAACTGAATTTCAATTGGAAAATATTGTATTCTTCCTCTAGATCTCTCTATAGATTCAATGGAATATATTCGTTTGTTTAATTGTTTATATGCAAAATCAGTTGTATTCGATCAAATGTTTTTGTATGCTTTTGACAACAGTTCTTTATTGAAAATTGAAAAAAATCCATATTATCTCTGTGTATTGAAAAGAAAGAGAAGTTCTGTTATGAAGAATTTTTTACTCGAGAGCAGGAAATTTATTATTACTTCTACAGATTCCAACAAGTTGCTTTTCTAGCATATTTAAATATGCATCCGCACTTTTGAATGTTTTAATATTAAACTCATAAATATATCAGCCCTCGACACCATAAGGTAGAAGAGGAACGATTATGTATGTATATATCAGTATACAGGCTTGATCAAAAAAGAAAATTTTGCCATAACTGTTTTGGAGGCAATATCATTTAGATTAGACAATTTTATTTTGAACGTCCTTATAATCATTGTTTTATTTGAAACGCAATAATATTAAATAAAACAATACATTTTGAACTTTAATTTATACGTAGGTTCAAAGAAAAGACAATTTAATTGTAGAAAACAACGTCGAATTTGCCGTTAATGCAATAGGAATGAGTTATATTTTAAAGAATAGATTATTATTTATAAAATGTGGCTATTTTTAAAATTGAATCGTGCTAAAAGTATGGAAATTGATAAAATACAATTCAATTTTAACACGAAATTTACAATCTCTGTAACCTTTTTGTAACGTTCTGCTATTCATGCTCTATATTGGGTATTTCGCCACATTAAAAAATTTAAAAAAATAAATTCTCAACGTTAAAAAAAAGTTCTAGCCCTGTTTTCACCTATATGAAAACGTTTTAATGTTTAATATTTTACTATTGCATCGTGATTTAACTTTTTAGTGTTGCAAAATACCCAAATATGGAGCATGAATAGAAGTAGATTGCCACAAAGAAGAGTTTGAATTAAATTTGTTCTGAAGGAGTCCATATTATTTGCCATTTCTAAATAATTCGATTTTTTTTAATTCAACGTTTCTGTTTGAATGTTTGAGTACCGAAATAAAATCAATAAGACAATAGGTTTTAGTTCCGAAACGTTTTAGAGCATACATGTAATCCAAAAACGAGATTTTTTATTTTTATAGGTCTCATGGTTAATTATAAAAATAGTTTCTACTTAAACAACTTGTGTTGGTACTAAAATATACAACAACTTTTATTCTATCTAGAATTAGTTTGAACATTTGCATATGTTCATTTTCATGTTTTCGTATTTATTTATGTTTTTGATAACTTAACCGTGACATTAATTTGTTTTTCAGTCCAAAAATTTAATTTGTAGTGTAATTCTCAGAACTTGGCGCCAAAAGCCATCACAAATAATTATAGAATAATAACGCTGAGAGCTGTTTCTCAAGTAGCTAGAAAATATCTGTCGAAATTGGATCTAAAATACAGTGTCGATCTTCTGTCCATTAGATATTTTAATAATTTTAGAAGCACGAACATTATAATTCCACTGATATACAAACTCGATAGATATTTTTTACGCTGTATACTTAAAAACTAATTTTGCTCGTTTTTACGTGAATAGAATATTAGTTACTGTTACAAATAGTATAAAATTGCTGAAATTAGCAAAACAGTTATTTATGTACCAAGGGAATTTCTGGCCCGAGGATTAACAAGTGGCCCGAGGGGTATATACATCAAGTAATCCCTGTGGTGCATACAACATTTTATTTACCACTTTGAATACATAAATAGATTGAAACACTTGAAAACCGTAATGGTTACGCCCACTATTTACGCCCTAGGGCGTTATAACCTGTTCGTATCACAGATATAAACAAACAATGATAAATTAGTGGAAAATAAAAATTGTTATGAACCTAGAGCGTTTATAAGTTGCTCGAAGACTATGAACATCAAGTATTTCCCGTGGTGCATAAAGCGTTGTATTTTCCACGTTGGATACTCAAATAACGTGGAAAAGCTTACAGAGCAGTCGAGAGGGCATACTGAGTGACCGTTATAACGCCCTATAGCGTTATGGACTGCTTTATATAACTCGTATCATAGATATAAAACACAAATTATAGCTCAGTGGAACAAAATATTGTTATATTTATAGCTGTTTCAATATTGATGTGTGATTTTTTTTTGTTGATTCAGGGGAAATACACTCCTTATTCTGTTTGTCCTCGTTTCTTTATAATCTATGGTTTCTTAACTGTGTAATTCAACAATTTTTCAGTATAATACATTTTATTTCGTAAAAGATAACATTCTATTTGCATTAAGTTTCTTTTTTAAGTGTGAACGTTCGTTGGCAATACAACCTACGTCATAATTTTCATAAGCAATCAATAAGCAGAAAAAATAAGTGAAAAAGTACATATCAGCTAGCTAAGTCTATTTCAAATTCAAATATGCAAATGTCTGCAATAACGAAGCTTTAGTATATAAATTGAGGTATCCACTATCCACACGCTATACGAGACGACGTTTTTATTTTGAACCAATAACACTCGCTTATAACATATCTGCCGGGGCCATAAAAATGTATACGTTATAAGAAAAGTAGGTTTTAAAAAACATACACTGAATAATGAAAAAAACTATTTTTGAAATGACTTACTTAAACTTATATTTAAAAAAATCTTGTATGAGTGTATATTTGCTTCGAGTTTTCAGTTCAGTTCAATCTTTAAGGATCAAAATTTTGTCGTCCTCACTAAACGGGAATCTCTTATAAAAGTGTTATACAATATTATGAACTCTTAAGAGTTTTTTAAAACCGTAGTACATTAAAATCGAGTCCGTTATAAGGGCATTATACTGTATTATAACCACGTAAGATTATTCTGAAATCGTGTTAATTTTCTGACTTTACAAAACTACCGTCAAACAGTTCCCCTTCTCTATTTGTACCTGTAACCTCATAATTTATAAAATCTAAACGTCGTTGCTGCAAGCTGTAAATTAGACGTTTACTGCACTCACTTGAAGTCTTAAAAATGTATTATCCTGACCTGTCCGTTGCAACTTCATCCTTCCTGCCGCTTCGGAGTTAATTTGCTGGATACTAATCCAGATTCGCCGTCATTAGACTCCATCCACTGTTCGGTACTAATTAACAATAACCGCGTCTAATTGCAGCAAATACGATGAGCCTGGCAGCACAGGCCATTAAAAGTTACGGCTCCTCTTGGAGAGAATCGTGCAATTTCATACAGAAATTATTACGCGATGTGCTGGGCTCCACTACGCCTACTTCCGTAATTTAACTCTGCTCCGTTTTGAGGAATTTTACAGAAGACCTCGGCTTCCTCTTTCATTGAAATATTTTGGCGAATCTGATCTGATACTTCCTGCCAATATGAAATTAAGCTACATATTTTAGAGGCACGCTGTATATGATGTAAATTACGATATCAATTTTGTTTTTATCGAAGCTTTTTTACAGTGTTACTTAAGTAATTAAGGTTTACATTGAGCATATCCTGCGGGGCAGTCCAACTTGGTAGCTTCTAATAAGCGCGGTTTGACTTCGTTTCGGGACACAAATTAATACAAGCAAAAAGCGCCGCAAAAAATTAATTCACTTCGCCGAAATTAGCCGGAATTAGGTAATGGCCGTACGTGCCCCAAATTATAGTGACTTCGCAGCGTCCTTGGGATCCAAGGGATCTCGCGGTCTTAGAAACGACCCCATCTAAGAAAATCAGAGGCCCGAGTCACCTAACGTATTTCAGTATTTACCATCTTATCCCTGCACCCATGCCAGGTAGGTCATTGCATTCACGGCAAGAAAATGGAAATCTTAGGGGTCGCTTGAATAGAACGTACAAATGCGGTTACCTGTTCTTAAGAAAACTTTGGGGTCCTTCATAGATTTATTACCTGTCCAGTGTAACGGTCATTATTTTGTGATGCAACAACTTTTCGAGCCGCGCCGATTTCTATTGTTACAGTTTCCCAGGTTTGACGATTTTTAAGCTGTCGAGTTTGCAGATCGGTCCATATTTTCCCATTGTGGAAGTTATGCAAATGATGGTGCGTTATGGTTTGGTAGCCGGAGGAATGTCATACATCAAAATCGCGGTTTTAGTACGACGGTGCATAATTTCTACATTCAGGCGCCACAGCTGAATGTCGTAGCTATACAGTGATATATTTTTATTTATTATTTGAGTTGATAAGGACCGCTTCCTGCCTACGAACAATACCTGCTCTGTGTGTTTCTTCCTCTTGTAGAGTTTACTGATAGTAGATCATACGTATGAAAACTTTCTAAATGGGACTACGTAGGACTACGGACATATTTTATACACTATTTTACAATATCCAACTTCGATATCCAGTTAGTGTTTACTAAATAAAAGATTTCGAAGAAATCTGCGAAGTTACCTTTTTTGCTTAATATTGATGCACCTCTAGTTACCTTCAGTAGAACCGCTTTTCTTTTAATTTTGGCACCTGACTATTAGCTCTCTTTTACTTTAACAGAACAGTAAAACAGTTTGTGTTACAGAATTGTGGTGAATTTCACAACAACAATTTTTTTGTCCAAACTTTTTGTAAGTTAGGGGATATATTTCCTCCGGAAAGCGTTTTATTAGCTGCATATCCGTTCCTTAACCGGAGCAAATCCGTAAAGTCTTATTTCCTGAATGGCCCAACCAAGCCTTAGACCTGATTTCATCAAACCACCCTTGAAGAAGCCTTTAAAACTGAATCCGTGCGGGGCCTAAATTAAGTTTTTATCCGATAGGTCCTTGTGAAAGCTCGGGTTTGATCTAAGAAGAGCTTAATGCGAACTGCTCGGCTGGGCCTACGACAATTCAAAAAACGTTCACCCCACGGTTTCCTCTAGTGGCGTTTCTTGTAGAGCTCAAATCCGCCGAAGTTTTTGTCGTCTGAGCGCAAGACGCAGAGGGGTGCTGCAGACTGATTTCTTAAGATCCAGCGAGCACGAAAGGAGGGTGTTTTGTGCAAGGTTCATTTGCACGACTAAAGTTCGGCCCTGAACAATGCTGTCTGCGAAACAGGAACATATTGAAATCGCTTTATTGAACAAGAGCAACGATTTTGCTGAGCCAGTTTGAGGCTGACGACTCGGAAGTGGCTACATTCGAAAACAATTCGCTATAAACGAACACTGAAAAAGATCCAGCTCTCGTAAAAACCGTTGGATTTGTTACTCTTACAATATCGAATGCCATAGATTGCATCCAAACTCTTACCTATTACAATATTCACCTTTCTCTATAAATTTAAGGGTGTGATTTCAAAGTAGTTAGTACATTTTAACCATTTCATAGGCGTTTATCTAATAACACAATCCTTTTGTTACAGATTTGACGCACTCAACAATCTCATCGCTCCTAAGGATCAACCCAGTGCCTTTGTTTATTCCAAGCAGTGATATTGTTGAATCTCATTAAGACTTCAGAGTTTTATTCTTGTTATCTAGTCAGAGTTTGTATTGAACGTACAAATGTGTTGTATATAAATAAGTTAACTGCGAACATACATTCCGAATATATTTTTGTACTGTAGTAGTTATCTTAGATTAAGACGTTTTACATATAATTTATTAACGCGTTTCCTTAAGGTGTTCAATTTGGGACACGCTGCCTTTTTCGGTGCCTTATTGTGTAATATAAATCAAAAACGGTTTTAGCTAACCGACCGTGAAAACTGCGTTTTCCTATGAATGATTAAGAATTTGTACTGGTAAGTTTATCCTGATTAGTATTAAGTTAATTCGTAAAACACACTTAACTTGCCAGTTACCCAAGCCAGTGAACTTGTTTCCTCTTTTACGTCGTACTTTTTCGCTTAGTATTTTTGTATATATTTTTATAAGAATTATTGATAAGTTTTGTACTTAAAAATATACATCTATTTTGACAATTGGTTTTACTAATAATTTCCCTAGTTTATATGCAAACACGTTTGTGTTATAAGGAAGAAGCTACTGTATCAGGTTTTGGACCTAATAACCAACCGATTCACAATTAATTTTTTTTTTCATAGCAATAACAGAGCACCATCCATATTTGAAAGAACATCTTGCAAATCTCACATTTTTTTCTGTAAGACGTTTAGCATAAGACATCCATGGTGCATGATAATTGATAATTAGCGATTGTTAGATAATATTTTTGTTATAAATAGATTTATAAAGATTATCAGAGCAAACTGATATTAAACATTAGTGGTGTTACAAAATGATTTCCAATACCTCTTAAATAGAATTAATCTCAAAAACAAATCACATTTTATTGCTTATCAAATTTTTCAGTTTTATAGTTACAAAATGCAAAAATATCCAAGCAAAATTATAGAAATCAATAAATGTCTTTCATAAAAATATTTTACATGGTAAACAAATGGCACACAACTTCTAAAATTGACATCTCTTTTCTTTCGTTTTTTAAATTGTTCCAATAATAATGAGCCATGATAATATGCAAGAATTATTGAAGTTTATATACATCATAGTTCTCAATTTACTCAACAGCAAAAAAAATCAGATGTAATTGTTTAAATATCACCTGCGTTAATATACAGCGTGCTAAAATAGTAATAAGAATAATAATACTTTTATTTCTCAACCGCGAATATAATACTACTATAGTTGGATTGTTTATTTAAAATAAATGAGTTCATTTCATTTTGTGTAAAATAAATGACAATCTCATATGGGTCGCGTCTCTACATCCTAGCAAATATTAGCGTGATTTGTATAAATTAAATAAATAGATAGATAAAGAAATTGATTCAGATAAGTATATATACAAATGTAAATACATGGATATGATACTGACCATAGAAAGTCCCAATAATAGGAAATACATTTGCTACCAACTTGATTGTCCTGGTATTATTTTTAATAATTTAATTGCAAACACTTTGCATAATGCTGATTTAACTTCTAGGATCGCTACAATAGTGGATATTATTTAACTAATGGGAACTTAATTCAAATATGGCGGTCCAACCTCGCAATTTACAAAACAAGTTCGCTATTATTCGACAATTTATTTTATTAACAATTGCATTAAGTAACTACACTCCACAAACAAACAAACACAGAGAACGTGTCTCCCGGAAGAGCACAAAAACTGACGACGGAAGAAAACTTGTGTGTTTTTGGGATCTCGCTTGGATCCCTGAAATTCTTCAATACAATAAAATGAGGCATTTCCCAACTGGTTTTATAAATAGCGATTGAACCAATTTATGTACACAAATCTACTGTACATATTTAAATAGTTAAATGCAATATACTACACCTCACAATGGAACCAGCAGTTAGGTGTTTACAGCTCCGTCGTAAGCTTGTTTTCAGAATCTTTGTTGTGGTTATTCGTCTTTGATTTGATCAGACCTTTTTTTTTGGTAATCGTTTCCGTGGTTTCGACCCTTGAACTTTGCCTTGAACAATTAAGGTTGAAGGTTGTCTGATTTTCTTTGCTGGAACGAAGTATCCCGCAGTTTATTTATGCATGGGACAGAAAAATGTTATGGGTGCTAGGATTGTTCAACAATGAACAAGTTGGTTCTTCTCTCCATTCATGATACTTTAAGTAGTTATTCGTTGGGTAGAAAAACGGATACACAACGCTCGTTAGCTTTTTGCTAATATTAAACTTACAGGTTAAACGCTTGTTTAAATATACGTCTGAGTGCTTGATAGCTGTGTTCCATTCAACGTCCGTGTTAAGAATATTTAACTAGTTTTGATAGACCATATTATTTATCAAGTAGTTATTTCGTTTGTTTGTTTGTTATTTTGTTCCTGTTAAAAATTACATACACAAAGCAACCACTAATAGAGCGATTTCTCAAACAGTAAGCTTGAAAAAAAGTTTCAGCGCCCTACAACGGGTGGGCCAGAAACTATTCAGGCAAGGCGGCAAAATTTAAATACGCCATTACTACGATATTTGGATTAATCAAGGATATACCGTCAACACCAATACAAATTTTGCATATACATAATTTGCCTTCATCAGAATCTCGATTTTAAAGTTTTGAACCGCATAAATCGGAATATGCAAAATCTTTATAGGTTCTGAAGTTTACAATAATTATGGAAAATTCAAACAAAATATTTGCGAATAACAACTATATTTAAGTAATTCACATAGCAATAGGTATTATCAATCTTACAATAGTCGTGCTCAATTGCAACAATTTGCTTTGGTTAAAAATGCTTTTCACGCATTTTAAATGATTTGTCGGTGTCAGTTTGACGTATGAGTTTACTATTTACGCACTTTTCAAAAGGCGGACAGGTGACACCAGCGGCTCCTGACGAATGGGCCAATCTCTAACAATTATTTGATTTGACAGATGCATTCAGAAAATGCTTCTATTAGTAGGTTTTTCTATGCCGTTGGGAAACTTGTGTCTCCTACACTAAATCGGCACAATTTGAAGCAACACTTCTTCACATACCGACCCATAATTAATTATAGTTTGGTTCACAACCTTGTCGAGTGGCGACACTAGCGCCCTCCGACGGGTGGGCCAGTCCCTAACAATTATTTGACAGGTGCATTTAAGAAACTCCTCTATTAGTGGTTGCTTTGTGATTACATACATAATTGTGAAAATCACAAAAGTGTCAAACGTCATCATTAGTAATAAAACTTGAAAGAACCAAGAATAAACGGGAATAAAGCAACAAACAGGCTACAAGTATTTGAATAATTAATTGTCAATAGATCTTATACTGCAAATACACGATAAGTTTGAAGCTTTAATTTATTCCCAACAAGCTCAAATACTTATACTCAAACTACGCATCGATTCACTTGGTACGATTCACAAATTGACTTGGTCGCAATATGGGTCCATCAGTATTTGGACGAACCAAAAATGACCAGTGTCCCGTGTGCTCCGGACCATACAGAGATGAACGAATGGTAGAATGTACTCAGTGTAAGAAATGGTGCTGCTACGAATGTGTTAATATACAGGATGATTCAAAAGTATCGTCTAATGACTCGTGGAAGTGTCCTCTATGTGAATCCAAAAAGAAATCTACAAAATCTACAACCAAAAATAAGAAGAGCTCTAAAAAGAGTGCTATATCTAAAATGAGACTTCAACTTCTGGAAGAAGAAAGAAGTTTAATAAGAAAAGAAATCGAATTATCAAGAGAATCCCGCAGAATTTTGGAAGAAGATCAAGAAAGCGACGACAGCCAAGAAATCGACGAAGAGGAAATCAAAAAGTGTGACCCTTTGGCCAATGAAATGTTGTCTTTGCATATTAATCAACCATCGCTTAACAATATCCCTCATTTAGCATCAACATCTGGTAAGCCTATTCCAGCTTATGGTGGAGAAAGATCAGGTATGTCATTTGGAACAAGACGAATTCCAGGTGAGCTCCCTTTTTTCAACGGCAATCCATATGATTGGCCCATTTTCATAAGTAGTTATGAGAGGTCTACGGAATTATGTGGCGTGGATAATCATGAAAACTTACTAAGATTACAAAAATCCTTGAAAGGAGCTGCTAAAGCCAGTGCTTCAAGTTTTTTAATTTTGCCACAATGCGTGCCACAAATAATATCTACTTTAAAAATTCTATATGGAAGACCTGAGCAAATAATTGAAGCTCATATTAATGCTATTCGCCGACAGCCTCCTCCAAAAGCTGAAAAACTTGAAACTTTGGTCGAATTTAGTTTGGGTGTTAAGAACTTATGCGTTTCCTTAGAAGCGGCCAATTTAAAAGATTACCTGAATAATCTTACGCTCCTCCATGAATTATTAGACAAACTACCTTCTCAAATTAAAGTCAATTGGGCTTTATATCGTAGTACTGTTCATGATTTTAAAGGGCTAAGTGAATTTGCTGATTGGTTGTATAATCTAGCAATAAACGTTTGTTCTGCGTTACCTTCTCTAGCACTCTGTGACAATAATAAAAATAGATATTTCAGTAATGAACGATCAAATGTTCACGATTCAAAGTCCACTGAAATACCAAATTGCAAAATATGCCAAAAACACTGTAGTAGAATCGCTATTTGTCCAGAGTTTCAAAAATATTCTATACCAAAAAGGTGGGAGAGTGTTAAAAAATTAAATTTATGCAGGCTTTGTCTAAAAAGACATAGACTTCCCTGTAAATATCCGGTAAAATGTAGCAAAGATGACTGTCACAGGAAACACCATCCTCTTCTCCATGAAAACATTGCAAAAAATTACTCACCTAGTGAAAACCTTAACTTAGAAAACGCAAATAAAAACTCTAATCCAGAGTCCCATCACGTAACCATATCTACAGAGTGTATGAGTCAAGTATTCAATAACGGTATACGTTTCAGAATAGTGCCTGTAGTTTTAAGAAACGAAAATATTAAGGTTAACACATTCGCATTTTTAGACGAAGGAAATCAAGAACGTTTAGAAGAACAATCGGAAAAGGTGCAACTCTCAATTGCTGGCGATTATCCTGGAGCCAAACAGTTTGACTACCGACCTGCCAGAACTATTAGTACACTAAGTCTTCCAACACAGTCACTAAACGCTGAGGAAATTAAAGAAACATTTTCCTATTTACAAAACCTGCCCTTTAGATCATACGAAAATGCTAAACCTCAAATATTAATTGGTCTAGATAACTGGGACTTGGCTTTACCTATTCGTGTAAAAGAGGGTTTGGAATCTCAGCCAATAGGTGTAAAATGTAGGTTGGGCTGGACTATTTTTGCACTGTTTTCTAATAATAATCATTGTGAGGATAATTTTTCCTATCATATTTGCGAATGTAATAGCAATAATAATAATGAAAACAATGTTAGGAATCAAGAGCTTTTCAATGTCGTTAAAGAATATTTCTCGGTTGAAAGTTTAGGTATTCAGTCATCAAAAACGTCTGTGTCAAAAGAGCTACAAAGGGCAAGTAATTTACAAGAGAAAACTCTGATTCAAAAAGGAAATCAATACCAAATCGGATTGCTTTGGAAATATGACCATCTTAAACTACCAGACAGCAAACCCATGGCTCTACAGAGACTTGAATGCATTGAGAAAAGAATAAAGAAAAATCCAGAATTGGGAGAAAAAATGAATAAGCAGATCGAAGATTTTTTAGAAAAGAAATATATTAGAAAACTCTCCGAAAAAGAAATACTTGAACCCAAACAAAAAGTGTGGTACCTTCCCATATTTCCTGTTTTTAATCCCAAAAAACCTGATAAGTTTAGAATAGTCTGGGATGCAGCTGCAACCGTGCAAGGAATATCTTTAAACACCATGTTATTGCCAGGAGACGATCAACTTTCATCATTATTAGGTGTACTGCTGCGTTTCCGAGAAAGAAAAATTGGCTTCTCTGGAGATATTAAGGAGATGTTTTTGCGTGTTGGAGTTATAGATGAAGATCAACATGCCCAACGGTTTTTGTGGCGAAATGGTAGTTCGGAAAATTTACTGAAAACTTACGTCATGAATGTCATGACATTTGGTGCTACTTGCTCACCCAGTTGTGCACAGTTTGTCAAAAACACAAACGCAAAAAAGTTCAGTGTGCAATATCCAAGAGCTGTTGAGAGTATCGTTAAAAGCCACTACGTAGACGATCTTTTAGATTCAGCTGATTCCGAAGAAGAGGCCATTAAAATCGCGTCAGAAGTTAGGCAAATACATGCCAAAGGAAATTTCGAAATTCGAAATTGGCGATCAAATTCCAAAGAATTTATGGAGTCGATGAATAATGAAGTCAAAAATAATCTCGAAGTTAACCTTCATCTCGGAAACGATAAAAAATCAGAGAAAGTACTAGGTATGTGGTGGAATTTAAAAACGGATTGCTTCAAATTTAATCTAAACTTTATCAAAGGCAAAGAAGATGTCTTAAATGGAAAAAGAAAGCCAACCAAAAGAGAAGTTTTGATTATATTGATGTCCATATATGATCCTTTAGGATTAATTTCCAATTTTTTAATTTATTTGAAAATGCTCCTTCAGGAGATATGGAGAAGCAAGATCTCTTGGGATGAACCTATTTCCGACAAACAATATAAAAAATGGTTTATTTGGCTAAAATACCTTCCAAAAATCGAAGAAATTTCAATTCCCCGATGTTATCTTACAAATATTAGGGATTGGAAAGACACCATAGTTCAAATGCATATTTTCGTAGATGCCAGTGAACATGCTTCTTCTTGTGTAGCCTATTTAAGAATTGAACAAAAATAAACAACAGAATGTGTACTGATTGGATCAAAAACACGTGTGGCCCCTATAAAACTTCAAACGATTCCTCGACTGGAACTTGATGGCGCCGTGATAGGAGCAAGACTTGCCAAGAACATTTGTCAATACCTGTCAATAAAAATCGATGACATTTTCTACTGGTCCGACTCCATAATTGTTTTACACTGGATAAGAAATGAAGATCCGCGAAAGCTAACGAAATTATGTAGCTTATAGGGTTGCCGAAATCCAAGAGAACTCAGTAGTTGCAAACTGGAGATATGTTCCAACACAAATGAATGTAGCTGACGAGGCCACCAAATGGAAAGGTCAACCCAATGTGAAAATCACTGATCGTTGGTTTAAAGGCCCTGAGTTTTTGTACAAGTCAAAAGAAGTTTGGCCTCCAGATACCAGCTTAAAACAAGAAGAAAAATGTAACCATACTATAGAAACAAATATTGTCTGTTCCACATTAATACAGTTTGACCGATTTAGTAAATTCAAAAGACTCTTACGAGCTACTGCCTACGTTCTTAGAGCTGCAGATATTTTTAAATCAAAACTCAAGAAAGAAGAAATTAAATTTGAAATTCTGACTGCAGATGAACTTTTAAGAGCCAGAAACACCTTGATAAAACAAACTCAGTTTGAAAATTACGGAAATGAAATGAAACAACTGCAGAATAAGAAAAACAACTCAGATTTACAGTCAACAGTTAAAAAATCAAGCAGTTTATTCAAATTATCACCATATTTAGACGAAAATGATTTACTTCGCATTCGTGGGAGGATAGATAAAGCAACAGACGTCAGATTCGACACCAAAAGACCAATAATATTGCCAAGAGGAAGCCGTTTAGCGTTACTCATCGTTGAAGACTACCACCAAATGTATCAACATCGGAATCATGAATCTGTTGTGAATGAAATACGACAAACCTTTTATATTCCCAAATTAAGAAGATTTCTAAACAAAATAAGACATGATTGTAATTATTGCAAAATAAAATTTGCATTACCAAAAACACCAGAAATGTCGCCTTTACCTGAATGTAGACTTGCAACATTTACGGCGCCATTCACTCATACCGGAGTCGATTATTTTGGCCCGATAAACGTAACTGTTAGAAGACGAACAGAGAAAAGATGGGGAGCTCTCTTTACATGTCTAACAACCAGAGCTGTTCATTTAGAAATCGCCTATAAATTAAATGTTGATAGTTGTATACTTTGTTTTACAAAATTCATGAATCGCAGAGGACGACCAAGACACATCTACTGTGACAGAGGTACGAATTTTATTGCAACCGAAAGAATATTAAGAGAAGAGTTACGAAACGTTGATAGTAAATTAATAGCAACTTCATTAGTGAGCCCACAAATAATGTTTCATTTCAACGCTCCACTTTCTCCACATATGGGAGGTGCGTGGGAACGTCTAGTAAAGGCAGTCAAAATTTCATTGTATTCCGCATTACCTACCAGAACACCCACTGACGAATTGCTTTATAGTTGTCTAACTTCGACGGAAAATATCGTAAATTCCAGACCTCTTACTTATCTTTCTTTAGATTCTGAGGAATCAGAGGCCTTAACGCCTAATCATTTTTTAACTGGTTCTTCAAATGGAGACAAACCAATTGGAGAACTTAGTGATGATATCAAAGTCTTAAAATCTAACTACTTATACAGAGAACAATTTGCAAACAAGTGTTGGCAACGTTTTGTTTCCGAATACATACCTGATCTTTTATTAAGACCCAAGTGGCAAAAACAAATTATTCCTATTAAGGTAGGCGATATTGTAGTCATATGTGACAAAGACTTACCAAGATGCAATTGGCCAAAGGGTAAAGTGATAGAAATAAAAAAGGCAGCTGATGGACAAGTGAGAAAGGCAACAGTTCAAACCCAACAAGGAATTTTTGAACGTCCTGTTGTTAAACTGGCTGTCATACAGATTAATGAAAAGGGTACAGTCTCTTTTTCCGACTAGACTGTACCGGGCGGGAGTGTTAAGAATATTTAACTAGTTTTGAGAGACCATATTATTTATCAAGTAGTTATTTCGTTTGTTTGTTTGTTATTTTGTTCCTGTTAAAAATTACATACATAATTGTGAAAATCACAAAAGTGTCAAACGTCATCATTAGTAATAAAACTTGAAAGAACCAAGAATAAACGGGAATAAAGCAACAAACAGGCTACAAGTATTTGAATAATTAATTGTCAATAGATCTTATACTGCAAATACACGATAAGTTTGAAGCTTTAATTTATTCCCAACAGTCCGCATTATTAGTGTTGATAGCTTGCGGTGTATTAGGTCCTCTCAAGGTAAACATTTTTGATTCGCACTTCGAAGAAGCAAGCCAATGTGCCATTGCATTAACGTAGTTCTGTAGGGCGTGTCCATATAGTCATACTAACAGTGCAGATATAAAATAATATCGGGCCTTAAATGGAGCCTTGAGGAACTCCCACAGTTATTTTGACATGTTCCAGGTAGGTAGGTAAGTTGCAGTGTCTAGTTGCAGTTTTAGCAGTTTGACTTGCTTTTTGTAGGATGCTGGATTCAACAAAAAAGCTACGACCTTGCTTTACTGTAAATAAATATTGTGTGTCAGTACAAAATGTATTAACGTAGGTACGTTGATGAACTTATGGTATTTACATTTCTCTGTTTATGCCAATTTTACCATTTATGTACCGGGGATCAACAAAGACTAACCGAAAAAAACTTTCTTCCGCGCAGAGGTTCTCAATATTTACATCAACTTTCTGCAGTGAAGTTAGCTGTTTATCAGCTGTCAGTTTCAGCTTGTTTGTATTTTGTATAAATGTCAATTTTCCGTTCATTTCACTATTTTTCGTTAATTTTAACAACAGTATTTTCAAAACTAACATTAGCATCCACGTTTGTGACAAAAGTAAGCCAATTCTTCCTTTTCATTAATTATTAATTTTTTTTACCGATTGTTTGTATTTTAGGTTAAACTGATGATTGCAATCATGCCATTTTCACTTGAGGACAAATTCCTTTTACAATCGTATCTCCGAAATGGAAATAAAGATGAAAATGGGAGGTGGGTTCACCCAATAATGTTGTGTGTTGACAAATTCTGGGAATGATTTCCCGAAGCAGAAGTGAATCACGAATTTTATGCCTTCACATCTACATAGTTGTTGATCGCTTTCAAAATACAGGAAGCGTTGTTAAAGGGAAGACACCTGGTGATGATGAGCTTCAGGGAGGTTATTTTCAGCTTAACAATACCACTGCATGTACTGCCCGAGCAACTTGTCAGTTTATTGAAGCGTAACAGAGTTATCGGGAGAAGACACACAAGGTCACCAGATCTTACTCCTCTGGATTACTTTGTATTCGGTCATTTGAAAAATATAATTTACCAGAATTGATTGCACACATTGGAGGAATTAAAAGAAGCGATGGAAGGTGCTTTGCAAAGAATAACTGAAGAACAACTGTAGGTATGAAGTATTTGAAATTCAAAAAAGAAGAGTAGATTCATGTATAGCCAGTGATGGTGCATGTTTAGTATTAAGAAGAGTAAAAAATCTATCGCCATCTTTACCGGCTACTCGTTCGTCGACATCTGGACATTTTTATGACTAGCAGCCCCTAAATAGAAAAGGGCAGACTCGAACGGACGTTAGCCCTGGTCGGTCGCATAGAATTGTAGGTTTAACGTTCTTTGTACACAAAGCTTTCGTTCGTGTAATTGTAGTTAAATACAGTATATTTTAAAATGTTTGCTACCGAAATCAATTATTGTTTAGCATACAGTCCACTACTGAACTTTTTCAGGATCGTACAGTGTACATTTCAAGCATCAACTGTGATATATTTAAAGCTAGTTTATTATACGTAAATGAACTAGCAGTCCAGTGAGACAAATGTCTCATTTAAAAAAACAAAAAAGACCGTTTTTCAAATAGAACGCGTATTAAATAAAAACTGTACCCAGACCTGGAAGGTGTTAAAGTGGTTGCCTCACCGATCGATGTTTTAAGGCGCAGAGGGTCGCAGCTCCGTTTGGCTGCTGAAACATTTTTATTTAATACGCGTTCTATTTGAAAAACGGTCTTTTTTGTGATTTCTCGAAAACCGGAAGTGTCACGTGACTGAAATTCGGTTCCTGAGCTGACATGACCATTCCAAACATATAACTTTCATATCTTTTTTCTCTATCTCTTACGGTTTGGCTGCTGAAACAGCGTCCCGGACGGACGGACGGACAAGTCTATTAGATAAAGGATAAATCAATTTAAATAAGTAGTGTTATTTGACTTGAAGTTAGCCACTATAGTTCAGACCCCATCGGTGCAAGGCGGCACATTTCCGGTACTAATACAGCACTGATTCCTTACGTACTTTGCTCTTTGTTTCTTGGTACGTTCAAATTACATTTAAAATTAAAAGCCACATGCCTTACGCTGTAATTACTATGTGTACACGTCGTGAGTTTGTTGTTGAGTTTGCCTCAATTACATTGTCGATATTTTATTTCGATACGAAATCAGGAATTATATTAATTTTATGAATTTATTGAAAATAAATACCACTCTCGTTCAATGATGTTGGTTACGTGAATGTTTTGGGTATTCACAGCTCGCTATCCGGCTTATATTGAAGTGTTGGCAGTTCACCGTTAGTTGCTTCTAGTGCTATTGCGTATTGAAGCTTTCAACGGTGATAGTGTCTGAAAACGAGGGTTTGACATTAGCTTCCACCAATCTGTATATCAAGTATTGTTCATCTATATGCCAAGTTAAGCAGATTTTACATTATCAGGTTGTTATAGTAAATTCTAAAGTAAATATGTCTTCTGGAATTTGCGTCATTTCTATAGTATGGTCGATGTGCGTTTTATAGAACAGATTCTATACTTTTAAAGCTTATATAAGATGACTTTCCACCACCGAACATTTTTGAAGTATCGAATATTAGAAACAATGGTGCAATTAAGGAATAACTTGATTGAAAAACACAAGGTTAATTGTGTCAGGTCTCCCACGTGTATGGATGTCTATCCATGAATGGTTTTCATAACTTTAGTGCGATTACGACTTGTAGGGACATTACAAACGTACTATAGTTCTGTATTATCTCTAACTCCAGAGAAAATAGGGGGGGGGGGGGGGTTAAAGTTAAAATATTTTATAGTGATCCAGGCCAGTCAGAATTTATCATAAACATGAAATATATTGAAAAATTCCTTCAAAAACCTTAAAGTAACCGCTTCTAATTGCAGATTCCAATGAAAGCAGAATCATAAAGATCTATCTGTTTTTTATTTTAGTGAACATTTAGAGTGTTTTCAGATTTTAAGCATTGTTCAAATAATGACTACATTTTCAATTAATTTAAACATCATCTATCCACCACAGAAACGTATTTTTCTGATTTTTCGTATACTACCGTGTTTGGTTTCATTGTTAAATTAATTAGATGGTCAGGATTACTATTGTGTGGTTTTACATATATTTGAAAACTAAAATATCATTTCGGACTTATTTCTCTTGAATTCGGAATTCAGCTTCTGTTGTAACTTTTTTAACACTGATCCTTACATTTTGCTTTAGTTTAAACCTCATCTTCAGTTTAACCACGCCTTGAAGTAAATATTCTCATCGACCTCAGAAATTTCGAAACTCCGCGCGTGTGTAACAAAGAAACGGGTCCATCCAAACAAATTGCTCTTGCTATTAAAGAATTTTTATATGGTTCCGCAGAGTCCTTGAGGAACAATAATATTAAATTAAAACTGTTCACTGGTTTCACTCAAGATCAAGATCATAAAGTTTTTATGAACGCCGCTGGAATGAAGACTATGATTTACTGACGATTATCTATTAAGGAAACCACTAGGTGCGCTGCTAATGCTGTTAATGAAACTTTGGCGCTCGCTCTTAAAAAAGGCTGCTGATCTGCATACCACGGTTAAACGATTTCGGCTTGAATTTTTGAGATATTAGTTCGTACATGCCTGGGAAGAGCTACTGTATCCGGCTTTGGAGACAGGCCAGTTTAGCTATAAGGTATTTGTTATTGTTTTATTGATAAAATGCTTTCATTAATAGTTTTTACAGAAGCCCCAAAAATTTTATGATTTGCGTTCCTTTTCCGTTTTCCCCTCGGTGTTCTTCTGCTTATAGCATTCTACTTCTATATACCCGAACCATGTTCTCAGAGATTTGAACATTTGGAATTAATTATTGTAGAACTTACAGCGTGTTATACTTAGAACGATAAATGCGGTCAATTTATGGCTTAATAGTCTTGTATATTTACTTCTAGTGATTCATTTTATCAGATTGCCGCAAATTAGTATAATATTATACACACAGCGTTCAAGTAGAAAATGTATAATATTTGAACATATATTAATTTTATGGACAACTACTTTGCAATATCAACCTACTACTGTTGATCATAAAGTCAACTCCGAGATTAAGGTATTGCCATGGTTTGTAATGCAATGTTTTAACAATGACAAATAGGTTATAGTCAACATTAGAATTAAATTTCGGCTTAGACCGCGTCCTATTTGTAGATAAACATCCAGCATTTGTTGGCTTAATGTGCTTAACACCTTGTGAACTCGCGCAAGGGTTTGTGTAATGGTTATGTTCTTTGCTGGCTCGTGAACTCTTGCAAGCCACCCATGATTTGGTCAGTGTTATTAGAGTACCTTGTGAATATTAGGCATATTTGCCTTTCTACTGTTTGTGCACCCATATAGACTAACGTTTCGCAAGACATTGCAGCTTGCATCATCAGAGTCAAAGTTGCTCTGGAGAGCTGGAGGACGGCATGTATGTATTTATATACCTCTGTGCCAGCCGTGCAGAACGGCGTAACGTTGATTTGACTCTGGCGACGCAAGCCGCGATGTCTTGCGAAACGTTAGTCCATATGGGTTTATCTACAAAGAGGACGCGGTCTAAGTCGAAATTTAATTTGAGTAACCGTGAAAGCCTCAAACATTAAATAAGTTATAAGCTGTAAGCTGTAATGAAACCTCAATAAGTAATTATTTCTTCTAACACATTTTCCTAATATGTTCTTTATGTAATTTTTATGGTACAAATAAATAGTATTTCTGCGATCAATAGACATCGCGGAAGTCCAGTTTTTATTCCCCATACGCTAAGCACTAAAATGAAATTCGTCTCTCAGATATTTCCCTTCTTTGAATTTTTGGGTAAACGTTGACTATGAGATATCACTTTTAAATAAGAGGAAAATTTTTGTTGTACTTTTTTCGACATTTTTCTGGGAAATTTGGCCCTTCTGGCACCGAACGGAGCAATATAGTGAAACCAAAATCTGGTACCATTACTAATAGTACCTATGCTATCAGTAGGTAGACCTCGTGCAACTTCGCATAAGCTAGGCACTGCAGTAAAACCAAAGTCTGGTACCATCGTTCCAAAGTTTCGTAGAACACCTCCGCAAATTTTCATGGAAATCCATCAGTTACTTTAGCCGCTATGTGTGGATCATACATTCGTAGGTACATAGACGAAAATGAATTTTTGTTCAGTCGTTTTGCAAGCCCTCGCTTGGCATGGTCTATTATACCGAGATAGGGAAAAGGTGTCAGGACATTTTCAGATTGTACGAATGTACGAGTTATTGCCTATCTTTCTAAATTACTACCCCGTGTGTATATAGGATTTTCAGATTTTTTCGCTTAAATTTAAATGTATCGAGTTTTATAGCTGTGCCCTTGCTCCAGTCTGTTACTGAACACGTGTGCTTGTTATCGCTCGCAGCTGTCGCGAACTTGGATACCAGCGTGTTTTCTATCTTTGAATTTAAAACGCCAGGCTATGAGTGAAAGAGAGAGGGAATGAATGGTTTCGCTCGATTTCAGTCTGTCTGGGCGCGCTGCGACAGCCCCTTCCAGTTTTTCTGGGTTGCGTGGCGTGTTGTTGAGTCAGTTAGTTGTTGGCAGTTGGTCGCGGACCTTGTTAAGTTACTGCAAGCGGTTCTTAGAGTGTGGCTTTTCGCCGCCCCCGCGGGTTTGGTCGCTGGAGGCAGCGTTTTACAGAGTGAGTTCCGTTATGTGGCGTATTTTTGAAGAGTGGTCCGGCTTCTTAGTTGCACCGTCGACGGTCGGCCTATATGAACATTTCGGTGGGATCAAGAACGAGAGCGTGCCCTTGGTCATCTTTCACATGCGGGCCTAGTCGTCATTTGTGACCGCATCGTGAGTTCTGTAAAGGAATTTTTCGACGACTGACATCGAAAGTAGATTTTTCCCACTGTCATTTGACAACAGAAAGTTGACATTTGCCGCTGAGCGTGCGTTTTCAACATTTTGCCGCTCGCCGAGCGTTTTGGGTTTCCGCGTGAACAAAATAGGTAGCCACGTCCGAATGTTTCCTTGACAATGTCCGTCATTTGTCGAAATAATCGCGTCACATGTCTAATAGACTGCGCGAGTAATGTTAACTTGATTGTCAATTAATTTTTGCAATAAAATGAAATTTGATATTTTCCTTTAATAATATGCTCAGTCGTCGAAAAAATAGTATGTATGTTTCGAGCTAAAAGTGCGCTTGCCGCTTTTGCATGATTGCTGGTTTCGACTTCGTCTCAACCAGCAATATTCATGCGCAAGCGGCAAGAATGCACTTTCAGCTCTTAATATACAATATACTATTGTGGGTCATTATTAACGCCTACGCCTGTTAGATCATCTCGCCGCGTTTCGTAGGCCTTGTGACACCGCCATGCTGCAGACCGGTCTCGTTCGACCGCCGTAGATGGAGTTAGTTAGGTATTTTGTGAACTATTTAATGGCAGCTATCATATTTGCGTAATAATTAAGCAAGCCTATTCGTGTACTATTTAATGGCAGCAATCGTGTCTCGCATACTGGTCGATACCAGTGGTCATGTTTTGTATGCTGGCTGACGTCGGCGATCATATTTTGTGTATTATTTCATGGCAGCTATCATATCTCGCGCACTAATCAATAATATTTTGTATACTAACTAATGTCAGAAATCGTATTTTGGCGTAGTTATTAATGCCAGCATCACATTTGAGTGTTAATCAAGGCCAGCAATCATGTTTTGCGTAATGGTTGGTGCCACCAGTCATATTTTAGCAGTAATTAAGGCAAGCAATCATATTCCATGTGGTGGTTGGTGTCTGTAGCTATGTTTTGTGTGCTGTTGAGTGGCAGCGATCGTATTTGCGTAATAATTAACGCCAGTCATCCTATGTTGTGTACTAATTACTGTCCATAACCATATCTGTGTGTAAGAACAATAGACATATTTGTTAAACGCTACCGTTGTATTTTTTGTGTGTGTTGCATGCCGAGTTTCAGGTTAAGTAGTCTGTAGTATAAGATTGATGTAAAGCGAATCCTGGACGAATTTGTGGGGGTCAAGGTAGGTTCGAGCCCCCAGTTGCCGATTCCGGGGAGTCACAAGGCTGCACACATACCCTACCTCGTTTAGCTTTTGGGTTTCTGCCAAGTGTAAAGTTGAAAGGCAGACTCACTTGCTTCCCGGTTGCATAGTGAGCTTACTTGTGCATTCTCGTTCGTCTTGATAGACTTGGGTGGCGCTCAATCTATTTAGATCTGTTTACCGTTCATTGGGCCATTGCCCTTGTGTTAGCTCATGTTGGACCACCCCTCGCTTTACTGAGTCTAGTCGGCATTTCTTGTTACGGGCCGGGCAGCGGTCCTATGTGAGTTACTTTCCTGATTTCGAGAGATATCATACGCGCTCGTCATCTAGATCTTTCGTGGATTTTCGTATGAGCTGGCGCGTTGTTGTTAATGCCGTTTTTGTACCGTAACAAAAGAGAACATATTCTATTCAGATAATGACTACGAGTTTTTACCAGTGTACGAAAAAGTTTGCAGTGATGCTAATATAGATGACCGAAACCAATAAAACATGTAGGAAGATTAACAATTCAACAGAAGATTTATGGCTACACATATACTTATATACTTTTATAAGCTGCATAGGGAGCGCACACGTTGATCACCTGAACATTAAAATGTATGTATGTATTGTCGGTAACCTCATTTTATCTTGTGGTGTAGAGGCTAGTGCTTTATACGCTTGCATCTAGCGGTACAATGCTCAACTTGCCTCGGATACGGGTTACAAAGTTGGAGCGCGCGTCTTGTGCTTGCAGCAACCATTGCGTGAGGTCTGTGTCTTGGTGATGTGTTAACCTTGTTACTCTATCTGTTACGCATGTGGTTTTGAGTAGAGCACAGTTAATTTGGTGCCTAACTGTGAATGGTCTCACCGAGCGTGAATCCAATCGCGAAGGCTGCGAAAAAAATCTGCCGCCCTCGGGATTCAAACCGAGGAATTGCTTAATGCAAGCCTACCCGCTTTCTCAACTGCGCTATCCGGCTTCTTTAAACATTGAAATATATTGACTAAACTTTGAAAGAGTACGAAGATTAGGAAATGTAACAATAACATTAAAAAAAACTCATCTACATGCATAAAAATCAAACTTGCACCTAATTGCAAATCGGATGTGCTATACATATAATTATTTTCCGCACGGATGCTAAACCGCTGTTATTACTATGCAAAGCCACTCTTGGTCTAGTTGGGTGGTTCTCCATCATTCCTTTCTTCGCTAGAACATATTCAGCGGTAGTTTATCGCTACCATAAAGCAACTAATAATTGCAGTTTGTGGACGATGCTTCACCAGCCTCTCGTAACGACTGCAGAAGTCGTCGGATGCATGATAAAGACCGCCCGTGCATCTCGAATAAACAATCAATGCAAGCAGAGCTTTTGTTCTGCTAATTTTTCAGGCGTTACCTTATTAAAGTTAATCGGATGCCGACTGAGCCATTACACCGAAATTATTCAGCTAAAAAGCGCTACCATTATATTGGATTACTCCGGTAAGTATTCTTTCGAACAAAGGCACACTTCGGATGAAAATTAGTTTCTCCACTCAGGCGTTTACACCGATTTGTTGAAATTCAGTCTGCTGTGAAAGGTAACGTACTGAACAATCACTGAGCAGGGTAATGGATATCTAAGCCTAAAAGCGGCGGAATATTTCTAGCCTGACTCGGCTAGTTGAAAAATAGAACATTTTCGGCGTATTTTAAGGTGTATCGCCTTTAGCGATGGTTGAGATAAAATCACTCCTCTTGAAGCAGTCCAGAACTTGATATCAGATATTCTTTCAATCCAGACTTTAAATCTCTTATGATGTACTGATATTACTTTATAAAGTGTTCCATGTTTTCTCAAGCATGTTCTTTAATACTTGTTATCGTGGTTAACTAAAATGCAAAGCAATGAGTTATTCAGAGCGATTGAAAGAATTTAAAAAATAATCAGATTAATATTAAAATTCTAATGCCATAATTAATGACTGCACATTCTTAAAAAGAAATATTACGCCAATTTAAACTAGAGTTTGGTCTAATAAATCAATTCATTTAAATTATTATAATTCAAATAAAAAATTCTATTAACATTTCTAGATCGAAGAACTGCCGCAGATAAGAAAATTACCGAATTAATCTTTTCCCGAACTGTGTATATTTAAGAAATCTACGTTAATTTTATAAAAACACAATTAATGAACCACCACAATATTCTACAGACAAAAAACCAAGTGTCCTGACTAGATCTAACATTTAACAATTAATTATTTAATTCATCCAGGTGATTTTTCTCGGGGCACCGATAGCGTGGAATGTCCAAGAATACGTCAAGAATTTTTAAATTAGGGTTAGTATAGGCTTTATCGCATGCGACTACTCCAACCTTTCCGGTCATTGGTATCTGATTTATTATATCTCGTTATTTCCTAATTGTTAATAGCTTAGAGGACGGTGAATTTCTTGTGTTCAAAAATTCGATTATCTTTTCGGAGGTACACAGGTTCTTCCTAATTAGAACATTATCGGGTTTGGTTTTGATAAACTTAATTGCGGTTTGCCTATATTTACAATCTGATGCGTCCCAGTGAAAGTTGCGTTATGGGAGCTTTTACTATTGTCTATCTTACCTGGAAAAATAGTTTGAGTGAAAGCCTTTGACAATGAAAGCGTTCTGGGTTGAGAATTTTATCAAAATATTAAAATTGTGTTGAAATGAACCTGTACGAAACAGTGAAACAAGAAAAGTTTAATATTCTGCAGTTTTAATTAAATAATAGAACTTTGAAATTTATTGATATGTAAAAAATGAGTAACTTCGTAATTCAAACTATAATTTATTAGTACACAAGGTACTTAACTTATTTAAATTAGTAAACTTCTGACAAACACTTCTAGCAATATAATAAATACCTTTACAAAGCAGAGTTGTTAGGTTATTATCAGCAGTTATTAGTCTAGTCATATATGGACTTTTTAAAGAAGTGCTTGAGAACTCTCCTAAAACATAATTTCCAGAATTACTTGCTGTTAACATTGACAATCAATTGTCAGGACTACTTACTTATAATCAAAGAATAATAAAATAATAATTTATACTTAGACTGGAAGGATATACGATAATACTGGGTCAGTTACATAATTCATATGTGACTTGATTTATGATTGATTTATTTGAATAACATTATTTTGTGTCAATGCTTAAAAATATACTTTCACTCAAGTTCTAGAATGTAAATGTTGATTTTCTATTATTGAAATTCTAATAGTCTATCATATGAAATTTGAAGGAAGTAACATGTAATGATAGCAATTTAGTAACTAAGCGGGATACTGAGTAAGAAATAAGAAACTAAGTTTGATAATATTATTTGACAATGTAAGACAATATGATTTCGAAATGAACAAATGTATAAGTACCCATTAGGTTTTTTATTGATTTATTTCACAATAGTAATATATTAATTAAATGAAGAAAGGTCTTATTAATGGAGAGTATTGATATCAGAGGGGAGTAACATAAGGTAAACCATTCAAGAAATGGTAAATACTTACATGAAATAAATGAGAAATGTGTGTTTTGAGGTAAACTGTTTGCTGAACTGTCAAGGTTTAATTTAATTGAAGCAAAGGTAGTTGTTAGATACTGAGTTTGAATATATAATAAAATTGAATTAAAAATAACTAAATCGCACGTCCCAACCTGAAAGAAAAAATAATTATGTTCTAATAATTGATGACTGAACTAGATTATTGACAAGTAGTTAATTAATTACTACACTGAGTCTAAAAGTATTTTGAAAGAGTACATATAGACACATACGAGTATAATGACAGATAATAAAATAAATTATATGCAATAGTATTTGAAAGAGATAACTGATGAGGTTTAATAAAAATTTGTTTTGAACAAATAATATCATTCCATAATTTATTCCAGTACGTGCACAAATAAGAACACTTATCAACAGTAAGTTGGAGTATTACCGATGAGTTGTTATATAACAATAATTATCGACGCAAGTCGTTTTTGATTGGCTGAAAGTTAAAAAAGGGAGTTCGATCATTGGTCAAATGACATCGTTTGGCAGATATATGCAATAGTTTAACTTGTTTGATCTCCTAGCGTGTCACAATGCTAACATTATGAATAACAGTTTGAATGTCATACTGACATACCTTATGGGACTGATTATAATGAAATCTTTATAGTACTCCAAGAAATTCGTTACTGACATACACGTCGTATTATCGATAATCTTCACGACTAGTACCATAATCATATGCGTTCCGATCCTCATAATATAAATAACTATTTTTCGAATCCGAATGCATGCATGAAATATTTAAATGCGAGTACCTTTGGAATACTAATCTGTTCCGGTTTTTTCTTCATAATGTTTGTTCGAATAGTATGGCAATGAAAACTGTATTCCCTTTCTTTGAAAATTTTATATTTAGAGCTTTCGATAAGACTCCAAATTGTAGTCTTGTAGGTTCTGATGTTATTATAAGAGCGAAAATGGGGGAGTACTGCAAGATGCTTCGGATAACATTTTCTCAAGGTTCGAACCTTTAGTTTATATAATCGGAGAAGAAGACCAAACTAAGTAAATATGTTTAATAATTACACCGTGTGACACTTATAAAATCGATATTGATTGACGCGAGTATGTAAACTTAGATAAACTATGAACACTTCTTGACACTACTCTTCATTTTTTTTTTTTTTGATAATCTTAGCACAAGCTTTCAGGTCGTCAGGGAATAGATTATTCAAATATTGTAATTTAAAAACACCTGTTCATAGTTATAGAGATGTAAGATCTGTCAGCATAGACTGCTGTTTTCCAAAATTACACTTTGAACGCCAAAGAAAGTAGTTGTGAACTAACAACAATAAAATTTACTTCAATGCACCCACGTACAATAGTCTTGTATGTTGATGTGTTTTATCAATTAATAAAAAAGGCATGTTTGTATTATCTTTGATGACACTTCAGCATGCTGCTTTACTTACACGTATACAAAATTGTCAAAACAATCATACTAACGCTAACGCCAGTGAAAATAAAGTGAGAGAGCGTTTCAACATCGCCAACTGCTTTTAAACAGTCCTGTCCATTAAATTTCTCTGTTCCCTTGGAATTTGGTATGATTTTAAGTGCTGGGTTTTCCAGACTTACCAGACAATGAGCATCCATGGATGTCAGCATTGTTCGAGGGATTACTACGATCGAGAGCTGAATGCAAGGCACTAGAGTCGCGAATTTCGACATTCTTTGAGATTTTATCATGTCCGTCAGTTGTATGCAAAGCGCTTCCTGCAACACTACGGCCGGTCTTATAAAGGCCACTAGTCTGACGTTAACTTTATTTCGCTGTTAAAATAAACAAAAGCGTATCAAAACGTTAGCGCTTATAACATTTTATTTATTAATAAAAAAAATTGATGCGCTATTGTTTATTTTAACAGCGAAATTTCTTAATTGGTTTTTAATGCTAGAATCGTTTTATAACTCCTTCTAAAAGTCATTCAATTTTATCAGCAACAAACTTTCTATGCCCAAAAAATTTTTCTGAGAATAATCACTTTTTCAATATTTGCCATCTCTACTTGCGTGATTGTTAAACTGACAAGGTTTAGAGCAACTCAGCCGCGGCTCAATTATAACAACATCGCAAAAAATAAAATCAATTAATTGCTATTTAAACACTCCAGTAAAAGAAAATATGGTGAATATAAAATAATATAACGTAAATACAAATTTATAAAATTTGGTATGGATCCTAAATATTGTTCGACAAATGTAGCTGTGGATTTTTAATTGCACGTATTCGTATGGAACATAAAATCATATTATGATCTTCTGTCAATTTGTTTTTTGCACTTCCGGGACTAAAGTTGATACTTTAGTTCCCGTAAACAGGGACTAAAGTAGATCATTTAATCCCTAGGGACTAAAGTAACTCATTTAATCCCTAGGGACTAAAGTAAAAATGATACCGTAACTATGGTAAATTTATGTACACACGAGGTTAGTAGGTTAGGTTTTGTTTGTCATCTGACACACACTGACGTAAAACTTAACCTGCAAATCTCGAATTTGACATATACTGACAATACAGTTTGTAATAAATTATAATTGTCAGTTTCCAAATTGACAGATTCCAAATTTTGGAAATGTTTGATGATAATGTTCCCAAAAGTGCAAAAAATAGCGTATATACCTCGGGACTAAAGTGCCTAAATTCCTTGAGTGGTTATTGCCCTCGGGCTTCGCCCTCGAGGCAACAAACTCCACTCGCGGGATTAAATGGTGCACTTTAGTCCCTCATGATATAATATACTATTAGTAATCAGAGGATAAATAGTTTACTAAAGCAGTATATCAACATACAAAATTGCTGTTACATAAAAATACTTAATTAATTTAGAAAAAGTCACTTGCCTTTACAAAATGTAGAAGTACGATTTAGTGATAAACTAAGATGTAACGGGTAAAACAAAATCATTGCAAAAAATATATAATTGAATTAGCCAGATACATGTGTTCAAAGCAGGTTGTACAAAAGGTAGTACAAATCTTCGGATGTAACCGCCAACTGATCTATTGTGTATAATATAATCCAACACATCCTAGAAGGTATCATCGCCCTCATATGAAAAGTAGTGCGCACACCAAGATACCCTAATTTTTTAAAATCCATGTAAGCCTATTTGATTAAAATGTAAAAACAGTTAATTTTACTGGTATTTTTATTCAGCCATACGTCATCTTACATAGTCGAAAAGAGAATAAAAAATTCTATTCAGTAACCTAAAAATCCAATATGGCGTCCATTTAACTTAAGGCAGTTGATATGAGTACCTGAAAAGCAGCAATCTTGAATTTTTGTTTGAAACCAATTTTAGATTGATCTCATCGAAAACAGTAACCTTCATATGAAACTTTTGTTTTGTATCTCTTATACCTACTTACGAAGATATTTGACATAGAAGAAAATGACAGCTTTTAGATTTTTAAAATAACTTCTGACAGGTTAGAAACTTTGAACTTTTTCAAGCAGATTTTAAATTAGCATATAAAACTGCAAAACATTGCCTACTTAACCAAATCTCCATCTGCAATGATAAGAAAGTTACCCGTGCAATCCCACTCGATCTGGGACACATTGTATTTTGAGACCCACTCTTTGCCCCCAATAAAAGCTCACCTAACAGTTAGGAAGACCACTTCGAACAGGAAATTTAATAAATCCAAAGTTTATATGAGTTACAAATTCCATACTTGCGAAAAGCTGGAAAATTTAAAGTCTGAATTTCAATAACTAATAATAATAGTACTTTAGTCCTGTTACATTACATACACATAAAGTATTTATTTGATATCCTTAAAAAGCAGTAAGAATAGAAATAGATGATACAAAATATTAACCCTTGAGTCACTTGCTAAATATTGGTAAACACACGCAACAAGACAAAAACACAAAATAGGTAGGTTATTTCAATCAAAGAATTTATTTATTTCAGTTTTAATCCACAGGTTTATAAGACAAAAGCAGTTAAAAATCTATTTCCAACAAAATTTACAATAAAGGTTAAATGAAATGTGTATGAATTTGATTACTTTTTATATCAATGAGTCTGTGGGTGGTAATTCTTGGAGTATTGCACAAGCAGGCTTTAATTCTATTTCTGAATATATTAACATTTAAAATGTTTTTCTGTTGTGAGGAAGTATGAAATAAATATAGTTACGGCAACGTTGTCCCATAGTTTTATTAACACCTTCCATTTGCATCTTCGTTTGAACTTTATATTTCGTGTTAGACACGTGTTCAATAGCAGCTCGCTTGATTAAAACAAATGTTTAAAAAAAATAACTATATTTGTAAGATTTTAAGTTGATACAAATGTTTTCTTAGAATAGCACCTCAACCAATTATACTATGTTGTAAATGCCATACAAGTATAGCATAGTATAGTACTTTCATTAGTTTTACACATATGTTCTTTAACTGTTTCCCATCTAAGATGATGAATAGTTAAATGAATCTATAACTTATTTCGTCTTTAACTATTTATAACTTATCAAAATTTATATTTTTACTTTAGAGACAACTAAATGGGACATATTCTGTTCTTTTTTTTTAATTAGTCGATAATATTTTCTGATCGAACCCGGCATTAAATATTTTTAGATTGTTTTCCCCTATTTCTTTAAAATTATTCCATTACTCAGTAGTATATAGAATTAACATGTCCTGTAAAGCAAATAGAATACCTGTAGTGTCTAAATCTAATAAATCATTTATTTGCACCCAAAAAAAGAATGGGCCCAAGTATCCTTCCCTGTGGATCACTGCATTTACCTTGTAGTTTTTCTGACATTTTTACTTAGTGTATTCTGTTGACCTAAATCTAATGTTAGCAGTAATTCGTATCACTAACGGTATCAAAAGATTTTGCTAAGTGCATAAATACCCTCATAGGCACTATTTGCATCTAAAGCTTTAGTAATATTGCCAGTTTAATAATTGCATTTGCAGTTGACATCCCTTGTTGGAACCCAAAGTGCGTATAGGATAATAATTGGTATTTATCTTCGGTTTAATAATTTGTTCCGCAATTTTGTGGTGATATCGGTCGATAATTGTCAATGCCCGTCTTATTATCTTTATTAAAGAGAGGTTTAATTTCAGCTATTTTAGAAGCATATAAAAATACCGGTTCTCAATATTTTATTTATTAAATAAGTAAATAACGTCTTTACATTTCTAGACTTAGTGATAAGATTTCTGATGTTGTACTATCAAACGTAGGTGATTTCTCTAGTTTTAAAATGTTTATAAACGTTGTGATTCTTTCTGGGCCTGTAGGGTAAAAATAAAATGAATAACTGGTAATTTTTTTTAACTTATATTGTTAGTAAGAGGTTTGTTTACTTCAGTAAATGATAACAGGGGAATGCCTTAAATATGTAACAACATAATCTCTTGTTCCAAAAAAAAACTCGTTTAGAGTAGGCCTTGAAAAAAAAGATAAAAAATCTAGTAATCTCTTAACTTAAATCTGTAGGTGAATGTCAGATTGCATTTTGTTTATGAAAACATTTGTCACTGTGACAGGCAAAAGTTTACACTGCAGTAAGTTTACTTGCATCAAGCAAACAGGAAAATAAGTTGGCATTTACACAACAAAAACGAGTGTATTAACTATAACAGGAAATAAAAATGATTTTATTAAGTGTTTTGTATATTTTTAGGTAAATAGTTCAAAATCAAGAGATAATTTAGTTCTCTCTCACTTATGGTAGTTCATTTGATTCAATCGGTATTTATCAAGTTATGGCAAACTTTCTTTTATCATGGCATGATGCGAATGATTTTTTTAAACACATGATATAATGCACTATATTTTTTGCATAACCCATTCTGTCAAGTAAAATGTCAATTATTCGTTTACAATAACAGGAGGTATGAAATCCTACGTACAGGGTTATCAAAATGCTAAATATGAAATGCATGACGGTGGATTTCAGGACGTAAGGGTAAATATTTCGTATAAAATGTTAGTCTAAATGACAATTAATCAACTGTAAGATATAATCTTTTAAACGTCAGTGCTATTGCGAACTAGAGGATTAACCAAATAGTTATAATTTTACCGATAAAATAAATAAGGCAAACGGAATAGTAATAATAATTGATATAATTTAGCCTAGCAGATACAAACGTTTAAAAAACGAAAAAAGTATTGTAATCACGAAACAATCACCTTCCGACATTTCTTCAGATCTTCACGTTTCAGGGTCCCTAGATGAAGATAAACAGGTTTTCTCAATTTCGTCTGTCTGTTGGCACTATAACTCGAATACTACTTTTTGGAGGAATACGATATTTTCCATGCAGATTGTATGTCTGCCTGGCATAAAATCGATAAAATTTCAGACAAATATACAGTTCGTTTTGTAATTATTTTTGTCTATCTTTTATTGATTTATTTGTTGTTTATTGTTAATAGTTATTGGGTGGTTAATAAATTAATGTATGAGAATTATGACATTATGATGTGCATTTCAATATTTTAACTGCATCTAAAAACGTCTAACTTACTGTATGAACTTATTTTTACAAAATTATGAGAAATACAGGTCCGTATCTTAAAAAATGTCTGATGATGATCAAAAAAAGCTCAAAAAGTAATTAAACCATAATATGTGGTACATTTTTGAATTCAGAATAAAAAGGGCTTTACAAATTTGGCATAAAAAACCAGGACCGTATTTAAAAAAAATAAGTTGATGACTCGAAGACGAAACGTCGAATAAAAAATTTGATAACATAATCGAGTACAGAATAAAATAAAATAAAATAAAATAAAAAAAAAATTAAGTCCACTGAATGTTGCTATAAAGAAGTTTAACCAGTTTCGCTCTAACTTTAATATTAACGTCAGAAAAAAATTAAATAGAAAATCCAAAAATTCGGTTTTTTTGAGATAATTCAAAAACGCAAAATCATATCAAGAATTTCTATGCGTCATTTTGTTAGTTTTTTAACAAGATCCCCATTCTGGCCCTCCTTATCTTTTACACACTGTATTCGGAGTGAACACCTTAAAAAATTAAATTTTGTTTATTTTTGCGTTAACCGAGAAATAAATAAATGCAATAATTTGCTCATAGGTCGGGCTTTACACTTGACAAAAATGGGACCGAGCAGATACAGGGTAATGTAAACGAGTTAACAAGCTTTAATAATAAATCCGATCTGTTAAATACGCCGCGCATGACAAAGCCGAGAGGAGTCCTCTATGGGCTTGTGGATCAAATGCAGGAATTTATATTTCCGTTCTCTGGCTCTGTAATTCGAATCCCATCGCCGATAGTTTTTTTATTTACAATTGTTTTAATTCGCATAACCAAATGTTTAGTTTGATTGGTTCAATATTATTAGGCGTGGTAGAATATTTTGATCCCTAGTTTCCTTTAATTTTTAATATTGTTTAGAGTCGCAACGTCCACGTTGCGATTTAATAATTACAGTATTATATGAAACCAAAAAAGTTATTGCTGAGTTATCAACGAGCACTTGATTTCAACTGAATTGAAATTATGAGCAAAACAAGTTTCAGGGCAAGCAGGAAGTAATTCGTTTTCAACAGCGTGTTCCCCGATTGAGTTTAAAATTTTGTTTATTTTTGCGTTAACTGAGAAATAGATCAAAGTAATAAATTGCACGTAGGTCAGGTTTTACATTTGACGAAATTTGGGCACAAAAGATACAGATACATGTCGTAAAAGAGGGTTTGAACAATAAAACCACTTTGTTAAATACAGCCGCGCATCTCAAAGCCTAGTGAGGGCCTCCTTAGTCCGGTGGATCAAATGCAAAGATTTAAATTCGCGTCCGCATGCACTGCAATTCGAATTCAATCGCCAATATTTTTGAAAATTTGAAATTGATCTAATTCGCATTATCAGGTGTTTCCTTTTATTGTTTCAGTATTATTACGAACGTGAAGATATTTTTACCCCAATTTTCCTTTGACTAATTTAGTGTCACAACTTCCACTTACGAGGGAAGTTCTGAGTAAAGCACTTTACAGATGTTTTTTCCGAAAATATTGTCTTTTTACTTGTACAAAATTCTACAGGGAAATGCTTTAGTTTAATAAAAGTCAGCATCATTCTTCCCCATAGTTAAATACTTCTGACTTCGCAAAACTAGTCTTAAAAATTTGTCAACTACACCAACTCCCATGTTATTATTTTATTGCATATTCAAGGCTCTTCGACAGATGGCACAAAAAGGAGACTCCTTAGTTAGATAAATCAAAAGTACCTTTTTTGTGGAAAATTGAATGGAGAAGAGTGAAAACAATTTCTTTTTGAAATACAGGGCGATCTAAATATGTATTCTTAAAACCCTGATTTTCCGCCTCTGGATTATCATAATTTGGCAAAATTAAGTATAGCAATTGGCCAGTAGAAGCAACTAATATCTACTGATTTGGAAATCAATATGTCAATTATGGTAAAAGACGTTTAATGAAGTATGTATTGTTTGAACTTTCTTTATCACTTCGTAGAACGCAAAGGAGAATAGTTCGAGAGAAATTACATATAACATTTTTATTATTTATTAAAACCTACAACCCTTCCAAGTTATGGTACTTTTTCTGAAACGCCCTGTATAGTTTCATTACGTTTCGTTACATTAAATTTCCTATCGTTGGAAGAACAAAAAATTGAGTTATACAATTTTATAAGTAATCGAGCGCACTCTAGTCACAACATGTCTTGATAGTTACTCTGTTTTCAAAACTGATAAAGTACTTTTAATTGCATGTACACATGCGCATATTTGCAGGTAGAAGAATAGTATCACTAAAACTTCAGAGCAGGAACTATTTACACGACAGTATGTCTTGTATCAGATATTGTAGATCGGCATCGGCATCGGATTGTTTCCTAAATGTGAACAAGCAAAAATAGGGTCATATGGTGTGCTACTGAGGATCCCTTTACGGTTGAGTGATACTAGGGCTATTTCATGCTTGAATAATGTGTGCTCCCCTTCGATGAGCGCGAGGGACCGCGGCATTTCTAAAAGCGGAAAAACTGGTACAAAAACCGTGCATAATGTAAATACATGAAGAGGCTAGGTTTACAGACGGTTTACTTCAAAGGAGCAAATTTTGGCCGTTCGTTACCGTTGGCACTTATTTAAAAATTGCACATTTAACATGCCACTTTTAGTGCCAAAGCTTGTTTTAATAATTGTCTCCATACACAAGGCGTCACAAGGCTTGAAAGTTGGTTATTAAAGTCTACACACAAAGTTATTAAGTAACATGCGCCTTTATCAGATCGTAAACGGTAAGGCGATAGGCGCAGCTACTTACATGGTAAAAAACTGGAAACATAAAATTATAAAAAAATGAAATGGCGGAAAATTACTGCTGATAAGTGGTAAATCAGCATCTTCGCACGGTTGGTGTGATGACCACTGCTTCATATCACGAAAGGTCGTTTTATGAAACAATAAACCGGACATAAAAATCAATCAAACTTTACGAGTACTGTAGACGGGGACTCATTAATTTCGAAGATTTGTACACGAATACACTCTTAATAAGTTATACATGTTTTATCTTAAAATGTTATTACTGAAACTAAATTGATTACCATATTTTCCGCCTTTATTTTTCCAGCTGCAAGTTAAAGTGCTACAGAATTTCATTGAGTAGTAGCAAGTAGCAAGAAGCACTTTGTGACAGCTACTCAAGTTTGAGCTTACAAAGCCGATCCCTCGTCACCAGTGCTTACAAAAGTGTTACAGTTTCTGGTCTCATGAGAAAATGTAGGTCGATATAAGTGTATATTTCCCCTAGATTCTAATTAAACTGGAACAGTACGTCGTTATAAATTATAAGAAATCTTAGAGTGAAAAGTACTTAATTAGACCTTTCTGAATTTATTAAATATAAATATAATATGTTTACTTCACTTTATTACTTAATTCAGTTGTTTCTGCAGAACAAATCCATCGCACTAAAATAAGGTAAAATTCCTTCTAGAGAAGGTTATAATAGCGATGTTTATATTATATAAACAGGATGAATTACTATTCGGTCCTCAAGGTTTGGGGATATATTCGAGAGAAAATTTATAAAAAGTAAAGAACACCAAAATCTCGGAAAAAGCTGATTGTTTAGAAAATCTAAAAAGAAACTGGTTTATATGCTTAACTCATCATCACAAATCTGTCTATATTTATACCATCAGTGACTAGATATATATTATTGGCAATAAAGTTCTAGAGTCTACTATATTCCAAATCAAGTACATCAGTACAATAATATCATAATACAATATTCAAATAAAATTATACAGCCTTAGCTTCGTACTTTCGTTTTTAATTATAATTTGATTAGATTAAATTAGTTATAGTTACCTTTACTTTTATATAAACTTTTTCTGGGAAAGGAATTGTTTCATGCATTATCACTTTTTTTTGTAAAATGTTGCCGTAATATCCCCTCTAATTATTTATTTTTATTAATTATATAAAAAATACTTGGTTGAGGGATTTAATTTTCAGATCGTGACTTCCTAGGCGTTACATGAGATCAAAGGAAAATTACTTCTTTACTCTGGTGAAATTTCGGTCTTAAATCACCTTTTACAAGTTAGTATGGCAACGAGCATTTAACCATTTCGCGAGCTAAATGGCAAATGGCAGAGAATAAGGAACGTTTCCTATCATACATCTATGGACTCTTTCACGCTCTTACTGGACGTGGTAGGTCGAAGCAAGATGAGGCTCCTTCAGTTTCCGCAAATATGGGTACTGACGAGATACACGAAGTCGATGCGGACAAGACAACAAACCCCAGCCTCCATATGTAACCGTCCACATAGATCTGTCGCTGAAACAACCAACTTGCCCCATTGACCGAATTTCGTTAGATTTGATACAAATATGGCTGCTCAGGATAATACACGTCGCTTTACAATTTCTAGCTCTCACATGCCACTGTTGTTGTAGGTGGGTTCAGTTATACTGGTAGCCAGATCTGGGCAGCTGCTATTAGCCCCAGTATCTTCGGATATTCTCTGCCTCCACTCGTACTCTGGTGCAGGTGTGTCGGACCATATTACTGCCTCGGAAATGGGTTACGTGCCTTTGAATATAAAACCTTAGGAAGGAGTGTCATCAACTTGTAGCATATGATTAAACTACGATGGAAGTCGCCATTTGTAAAACCCATTGATGACTCACTATTGTGAGTTTCGCGTGTTTATGCCGGGTTCGCTGTAAACAAACTTGTGGTGAAAAATGGTTAGTTGTGCTTCTTGTGTGTGTTCTCAAACACCTACAACTACAAGTAAAGGAATAACGTTCCATCAGTACGTAATAAGTACATGCAATCAGTACAATGTAAACAATGTACATAACCTAACAAACTTTCATCAGTGGCGTGGTAAGTATGTTTGAAAAAGGGTTTATTTTCTACTTAAACTTAACAGTTTTGCTACCCCTTTGTCTCGTGACGCCACTGGTCAATGTAAGCGGAAACACCTATCCGCCATATTGAAGACCCAACTTGTTCCCTATTTTTATAGGAAACGCTCCTTCCTGAGGTTTTATATTTAAAGGTTACGTGCCTTCCTTAAGTGGTTTTGTCTCCATCGGCGCATCGAATACATATGTCAGCAGTATATACTAAGCGCCGAGGAGTATAAATTAATGTATTGCCCTAATCCTAAAGAACTTTGTAAATTTATATAAAAAGTGTGAAAGAAATCCGGTCGACCAAATATGGACGTGCCTAATCGTTCAACCTTTCTTTGTAGAGCGCAGACATTATATTGGTTAGAAGAACACACAGAAGTACTTAATGAGTTGCCCGTTTAGAACCTTCAAGTTAGAAAATCTGAAGTTTGCTACAAAGCTTTGAAGATGTCAATCGCCATAGTTAGAATCTTTGTATCATAGGAACAACCTGTCTGTCAAGAAGCGATCTTAAAGAAGAGGTAGCTAAGGTCGACCTAGATTGATGTAACGAATGCTACCTAGCATACGACGCACATATAACAGTTTCTGAAAAAGATGCCGATATATTTGGTGTTTGCATTTGATTTACCATGCTTGTAGAAGAGATTATTCTAGACCACTTGCACATTTGCTTTAGACGCACGTGATGTCAGGTGAAATATCTCTGGGACAAATTGTAACGATATTAGTTGCAGAAACTGGTAGAAAGTTATATTTGTTGTTAATGGAGCACACCAAGGATTACCAACCCTTATGCGGTGCCAGGTAAGAATGTATACTTTCGCCCCTATTATTCAACGTCAGTGGAAAGTAGGGAAGTGAAAAGAAGCTCCTAAGACTTGTAGACCTGCTCGCAACTGAAAGGAAAGGATTTGAGCTGTAGTAAGTAATGATAGTAAACAAGAAGAAACCGGAAACAAACAAAGCAACTGTTTCGAAGCAGTTAACCAGTAGATCTAGGATGGCTTATTACTAATACCGGTTCCCCAGAAGGAGATATCCGTAGAATATGTGAGTAAAGTAAAGTAACACTAATGTAGATAATGTAGCACTTTAACATCATGGGTAGATAACGTACTTTAATTTTTTAATTTTTATTTAATTTTTTTTTAATTGTTAAAGTTGTTGCTATAGAAGAAATAGAATGTTATACTACACGATAAAATTCATTATCGCCTCGCAATATTTATTTACCCACGCCTTCGTCCCTCGAAAATTAAAATTTTTTGCTTGTCGATAAAATAAAATTTTATTGTCTAGTATAACAAATAACTATTATTTCACGATTTCTCGATTTAAATAAATCATAATGTACCTACCCCTCGGTACTGAAGTTCCTTTTTATTCTTCATATGGGTTATTTGCCTTGGCGGTAAATGCATTGGTAACTGAATTCCGCATTCGTGATAAAAAGTTATAGTCCAGTGCCTAGGAATGCAAGTAACTATTTATTTACTGAGTGGTATATGCTACTTGTATTTTTCCTTCTCTCGCTGTTGCTAGATCTAGGTTTCTGTCCTTTGCTATTAAATTTCTTAAGTATTCGTAGACGGTAGCTCCTTCTAGTTGTTTGCATAATATTCGTATGTTCTCTTCTGCTTCTTGTGTCATTTATTGCTATTAAATTACTTTCATTTGTGTTTGTTTTTATTTTAAGTGTTTCGATTTCTTATGTCCAAGAGACAATGTGAAATTTGAACTGAAGCGATAGATGCAATCGAAATGCTGGCGGCATACAGCAGATTACCTTTTTGTTCTAAATTTTAGTAATGCAGATTTTAGTTTTTCATATTATGTGAAGCCGTGTCGGACAGGTGGTTTACTGCACAAATATTGGGTGATCTTTTAAAATTAGATTAATTAATTAATTGCATTTGCCAAAAATTTCGAATAAACTGAAATAACTCAAAAATGGCGCACTCTAGACATATGATGTCTAAGATGAAGTTATATTAAAATTTAGCGTAGACCTCAAAATTTTTTTAAAAAATTGGCACATTCCATTTAAGATATCGAAGTTGGGGTCCATTTTCGGTATTACCGGAAGTTGCAGAAAACTGAAAATATTTTAGTTGAAAAGAGCTCTTCGGAAAACCTCCGTATACAAATTTTCAGAAAACTAGTAATTTCCCATATACATATCGACTCAGCTCGTCCTAAAGGACCCTGTACATCAAGACCATAAGTTGTAGATGTTTGAAGTCAAAAACAAAAGTGTAAAACATCCCACTGCTTTGAAAAAATTAATGCATTTTTCATACATTTGCAAATTTAGCTATGGTAGTTTAGCTCACAAAATTTTTATTTTTTTAAATAGAGAGCATACACAGCAATGAAGTCACTAGGTAGCCGTTGATGTGTTTGCCCTTATGTCTAAACGCTCATATATAAAAAAATTCTATTATTTAGTAAAGCATTTGAACCATTTTTTTTTTAAATATAGAGCATACACAGCAATGAAGTCACTAGGTAGCTGTTGATGTGTTTGCCCTTACGTCTTTCTTAGAAGTGCTATTTTAAGGTAAAATCAAAAATTAAAAAAAATAAATCGCCAGTGATGCACTTCTTTTCCCAGCCATAGGAGAAAAGAAAATACTTATAAAACATGAATAAAAGATAACAAGAGGTTGGAGTCTGAAAGCGTTACCTTTAATTTTTCTTCCCTGTTTCTATGGATCCGGCAACTTCGAACGCCGTTTGGTTGCCTAAACAGCTTTCACTACCTTTAATTGCGTAGTTGGCATACATTACATTCAAAAAGTTTCCGTTCGCAGTTTTAGCGGAGGGATATTTTTTCAGCCACCTTCATTTCCTTTTCAGATATGTTGAAGATTATTTATTTTACTTTACAAGGAATACAAGGTGATTGTTCGAAGTTTACTTTTGATGACGTTTTACTAGCGGATTCACTTCTGAAAAATCGTCAGCTCTGGAGGAAATTTGGTTTTATTGGTAAATTGCTGCACATATCAGTTGAATTTTGGAAGTAAAACATCTGTTGACCGCACGGCGTTGGCTCCTCTTCGCCTTGCTACATTTTTTTTTGATTGTGTGTTTCTGCTCCAATATTCCAGTTTTATATTGCCGCCCTGTCGATGTCGGTCTACTGGATTACACATTTAACAGTGTGAAAAGTCGAAACATCTGCAGTCGCGAGACCGTCCCAACTTTTCTGGATTTTCTAGAACTTGTCGCAGCTCGTAAGGTCAGGTCTTTCAATTTTTTACATTGTTCGGGCACCTGGCACTGCAGCGCACGCTTACCAGCTATCAGTTTTTTACAACTTAACTTGATTGAACCGTTTCTGCCGGTGGACAATCATCTGTTGCTTACCAAATTTCACTCATTTTATTGATGCTTTTTACTACTTCTCGCGATCGCTTCCGTGAACTGTTATTAAACCAGAGTGTTGCTAGCACGATGCACGTATACTGCTCGTGCATTTAGCAATTTTAATTCTGGGTTTGTTTTGCATTCATGGACCTGATATTGGTAATATGACAGTGTTGTCGGCCGAACTGTTGGTTCGAACCTTAATTAACTTTATATATTTTTATCGAGTAGCTTAAAATTGTAATTTTCAATTAATGTTTTAGTTTGTATTTCTATCTCATTATTAAGGTTGTGTTGTCGGTTTTGTACAGTCCTCGGTTAATAATAATGCACACCTGCTTAAAGGGTTCGTTTTTTTTTGACAAATACGTTGTTTATGTTTGATAATAAATGTTGTTGTTTTTATTGAATATTTACTATTTATTTGTAACATGTCTTATGTGGCAGCTCGAAAACTCAGTATGCTTCAGCGAAGCTTGTCATTTATTACACTTTCTTTACAACTCCTCTCCGACATTCTGTTTAAGGCATTTGTTTACAATATTAACAAGTTTGGACGTTAATATTGGACGCTTTCAGTTGTTGTTACGTTTTACCGAAAACTATTGTAACAAAGGGATGAGGTGCTTTTTGCTTACCCAGAATATCTACCAACTGGCGTTCGCTAATCCTGCCTATAATAGATCTAGAGCATCTGTGGGTGCATGGCTTTCATATCAACAATTATTTTAAAAGATTTTATGCATTGTATTATCGATAAAATTATTTTACCTTGCGGTGTAGAGGCTGGTGCTTTATACGGTTGCATCTGGCGCTACAATGCTCAGCTTGCCCCGGATTCGGGTTACAGAGTTGGAGCGCGCCTTTTGTGCGTGCGCAGCAACCACTGTGTAAGGTGTGTATCATGGTGATGTGTTGAACTTGTTACTCTATCTCTTAGGTCTGTTGTTCTGAGTAGAGCACAGTTAATTTGGTGGCCAACTGTGAATGGTCTCACCGAGCCCGATTCCAATCGCCAAGGCTGCTGAAACATTCCGGCCCCTGCGGGATTCGAACCAAGGACTTGCTTAATGCAAGCTTAGCGCCTTCCCAACTACGCTACGCGGCTTCTTTAAACGATTTTAAGGTGAATGAAAACAAGAGCCATACACTTGTAGGTATATGTATAGAATTTTTTTGAATGTCTCATTTAGTATTAATTTTATTAGGTATAGTTATGTCCTTATGCACATACAGTGTGACCAGTAAAGTCCGCATCATATGGGATTTTTTTATTAATCGTTTTATTCGAAATTTGACTTTGGCATCAATTTCTGCTTCAGTCGAGATGAAAATTAACCAAACAAATAGTAGCCACGTGATTCGCATTATCTGTCAAATTTTAATTTCTTTCCAAAACAAAATTGAAAAGTGGAGTTATTTCTCAAAATATCAAAAAAAGTTATTATAAAAAGTGTTTCTAAATGCAATTTTTAGCCTATATACAACATTTCAGCTGTATAAGATAATTTCTATTTTTTGGCCATTTTTTGTAAATTGCACCACTGTTGTGTTTTGATAATGCTTTATTATAGGCACATTTTCTTTAAAGTAGCGCCATATTAAAAGTGTGTTTTTCTACAAAATCCAAATGGGGCTATTAAAATTTAGTCACATGTGATGCAAAGTTTATTTGTTTTTGACCCTGTATAAGGTAACTTCAGAAAATAACTATTTTTGAAAACTTAGTTTGTGTCTAAAACTAATACACATTAATGTTAAAATAATTGTTTAATTGAAAAGAGTAAAATTTGATAGTTTTTGAATTGGGAAACAAACGGAAAAATTGCAACATCGTAAACGAATTGGTATGACATCTGCAATTTTTTCTATAACTAGAAGAAAATTAAAATTCATAGGGCATTGGTACGTGTGGTAGTAGCACACTGGCCATACTCTAGTTACGCCTTTGAGTAAACTTCTGGTACGCGATTCATGCCAAAATTATTTTTTATTGTACTAAAAACCTTAGTGCTCAGTGTGCGTGTAGGAAACCAATAATGAACGTATGGGGTATTAAGCCAGCTTGGCAATTTTAAGTCTGGCTTTCGTGATTGCTCACTGCTTACCGATTGCCGATATCGAACTGCAGCTCAGACGTTATCAAGACTCCTCGGCAATTAGCTGTTTAAACCAATTTATATAATGACGCTTCGGAAGCTCAGATTTCATCAAAATACTGCGCTGCCATCTCGACGGCCTTGTTGCCAAAGGCTAACGAACTAACTATGCGGAGCATCACCGACATATATCATGCCCCACAATATTTTAATTAAATTTAATCTATATGGAATATCTATTTCAGGTAGTTACGCGTAAAAGTATGTGATTAATACTATCTGAATATTGGAAAGCACGCTGCCGAGGAACTCGAGTAAAACAATTCGAATTAATTCTGGTGTCGGAGTTTCCACATTTTTAAACCGAATCCTAGATATGGTGTTGTAATAGGTATCGTTCACTAAAAAGCTTCAAATATTTGTCAATGATGCAGCTGATGCCGTTTATAATTTATCTATTCACTGCCATCACCAGATATACTGCGACACGTTTACTCTTCTTCTAGTTCTTCTACTCCTTCCACAGCCGTAGCTTCACAGAGACAATATTTACATTCATTTCTGTCATCGGCAGTTTGAATGGTGCCTTTTATTTGATTCGACCATTTCATTGGTAACCCCCATCTTCTTGGTTTTCATTAGATGTTGCTGTTGTAGTTGCATGGTATTAGACAGTCGCCTCTTGAAAGCCATCGTAATTTTTATATTCTATATTCCTAGAGAATCAACTGCTCTCTTGTCTTTATCGCGGATAGTCTAAATTTCAGATCTGTAAATAAAATTAGAAAATACTAAGATTTTTACGAGACATTTGATATTCGGTTGGTAATCTTTCCATACTCAGTTTTACTGTTGTCACCCTAGCGATGTAAGTATAGTTTTCTTCATTCTATCATCTGTTTGCTTACTAGGAATCGCATTTTACAATAGTTATTTTTGTTTTCCATTTAGTAATTAGGATCACCAGGTCTCAGTGTTTTACCTTGAGTTTCAGGGTTTCATTGTCTGCCAGTTTCGGGTTTTGTTAAAATTTCTTCGGGTTACGCTAATTTTGTAACAATATATAAGGGTTATATCAATAAAACTGAAATACCTTTGATATAATCACCGTAAATATCGTATATGCCTAACATCTGTCTCTTTCTAGTTGCCTTTTTCTTAAATAACAGTAGCATTTGAGTTCGAATGCAACTTCGATGTTGCTACTATAATTTATTGCGTTAAATTTTTAACTAAAAATGAGTAAATAGATGTATCTCCTTTTGAATTATTCTGTATTTGTTCACCATTAATGGAAGAAATTAAAAGAAAATTGTTTGGCAGAAAACCTTTTCTTTACTCACAAACAATCTCTGGGTTTACATAAACAAAAATCTGGTTAACCTATTATTAATGGATATTCCAATATGCTTGTTTTTTTCTTGTAAATAGTTTCTTTGTTGAACCAGCAACAATGGCAGTATCATTACCTTTTTCTCCCTACAGACACTCCACACTTTCAGTTTTGTAATGTTTTCTTGTAGCATCTTCATCGGAAAGCACTATCTAGAGCTAGAGTAATTGAAAGTAAACGGTATTGACGATAGCATCAAAGAGTATAGTAACTATAGTTGTGTAAATTGTGTTTCTACATTGCCAGACGGACTCCTAGAGAGTTTTTAAATTTTCTTTCACTTACTTTCAATAATTGCTCCTGATAGTACACACTCTTGATGTGTGGAATTTAATCTTACACTTTTTGTACGTTTACTCTGATAGACGTTTAATTTTTTACAAGTAGCTGTGTCATTACCTTGATAGATGGTTAGTACTATCTGTTTTCAGTAAAAAAATTCAAAATTTCTACATTCAGTGAAGTCAAAAGTTTTCACGTTACCGAAGAAGAATAAAATACTCTTGATTCCCATTCATTCTGTGGATATTTAAAATTTCCTCTCTTTATACAACCCCAACTTGCCTTGGTGTTGTTTTCCTAGAAATAAAACTGTTTAACTTACCGTGTACTTTGTGGATTTCTTGCAATTGCTAATGGTCGATAATTTTCCCTTTCTAAGCAATACCTCTTTATAGATTGGAACAAAAAGAGATTGTATCACTGTGCCCTTCTCCAGAAGTTCAGATTTGATAACATATTCGAAGCATTCAATCTACACCTGTTTCTTCCGTTAAAAAATTGTTTTAATTGAAATGCTGCCAGTAGGTGCTCGTTTCCTTTTGTAGTTACAGTCCTTCCTTTGTACATATTCCAAAACTTCTAATTCCTGTCCTGCTAATATATGGAATTTGTTTTCTTGTATCGACTAGAACAATACGCTTTCCATATATTAAGTATTTGGTCTATTTCAGTTACAATGTTTCTGTTCAGACCTTCTCTTGGTTTAAATTCTTGTTTAAAGTTCCCCACATGGGCAGTATTTACATTCTTTTCAATTTAGTTTCTTAATCTTACGATATAAAAGACCGAACGTACTAAAATTGAAAGAGAGCTGGGAAACTGTATGAATTCCAAAGCTGATATAAAGGAAAAATGAATGGTCGTCAAGGAAGAGGTTTCACTAGCATATTTTGTGCAAAAATGCAGAAGCCCCTGAGTATGGAGTCTTTTCCCAATGTTGACAATGACATCGTTGGTGGGAGAATATGGACAAAGAGAAGTTTGTTAGTTTAATAGTTCTGATTAAAATATTCGATAGGGCAGCTATGCCAGAAATTCATTGTTCTAAGAAAATTATAAAATTATAAATAGAATTTCTTTTAAAGAATTAGATGATACTAGATTAAAGATTTTCTTTACTGTTTTAGGTAGTGCTGATCGTTGAGACTACTGATTCGAGAATGGATAACGGGTAAAATCCTAGACCTATTGAAAGAAAAGTTCATGCTACAAGAACAGGGACGTTGCCAAGTACCTACCGATAAGTGGACCACACAGTCAAGTCGTCCATATGACAATCCAAAGTCCACTAGTATGTTGGGGATTATGCTGAGTTAGAAGAGCTAGACAGATATCACAAATCATTCCACCTGCACAAGAACGTAAAGGAGAATGCAGGATACAGTTATCCAAGTCGTGGATCTGGCAAGCTGGTGGACAAGTATGTAAAAGTGGCCATAGATTTCGACAAGAAACTGGAAAGATGGGAAGAATATATTCAGGAGCTTATTGACCACACTACAGGCTTCTCTGGTATATGGCAGCAATGAGTTAAGGGTGATTTTACTCACCTACCGGTAACGAAATATGAGGCAATCCAGGGTCCTCAACGGAAAATTTGTGGGAACAGATAAAATTACAAATGAAATGATGAAGGTGGGGAGTAAAAAAAGATAAAACGTTTGACAACATTGTTCAACTCCATCTACATAACAGGAGTGATTCCAGAACACTAACTCAAGTTCACATCCATTCAGCTAAGCAAAACACCAAGGAGTGTAATGGGTATCGGACCATCAGCCTAATGGGTTATGCACTGAAGATCTTTCTTGGAGTCCTTTATAAGCGCATCGAAGAGCACATCGGAGACGCGCAATTTTGGTTTAACGAAGAGAAGGGTTATTCAGTATTCAAGTCTTAGTAGAGCGATACAGATACGTAAACTGCAATGTCTTCCTGTGCTTTATACGCTTTGAAGAAGTGTACGATAAAGTTCGCCAGACCATATGATAGACGTGCTGCGGTGATAGACGACAAAGATACTCATTTCATTGCCAATTTCTATATGACTCAAAGGGTCAATCTCAGAGTGTAGACCAAGGTTATAGATAATGTGGCAGTAAAGCAAAGAGTTAGTTAGGGTTGTATCTTCTCGCCATTAATATTCAACATATACCCTTATTTCCCTTCAGTGAGGTCATTAAAATCAACTATGTGTCAATGAACAAGTGCCGATATGCAGACGACACAATCCTCATGACAGGCAGCTAAGAGCGTCTTCACCTTCTAGCGAGTCGGGTCGTATATGTATAAGACATACGGTCTGAAGCGCAATACAAAGAAAATATGATTAAGTGGAAGAATTCTATGAGCGGTGCGCGTACCTAGATTGGTGAATGACAAATGGTATCACCCTGTAGAGATCAAAAGCCTCATATAGAAGCTTAGAGCAGCCTTTCTTCTAATGAGGAAGGCCATGTGTGGCTATGATCTAAAACTACAGTTTAGAGTGCGTTTGCTGAGATATTGGGTCTTTGTAGTGCTTCTGCAGGGTGCTGATGTTAAATCTTACCTTACCGACACGATTCACAAAATATGGGTAGCATTCGAGTTGCAAATCTACTGTGGAATCTCCTAAATTGAAAGAGTAAGCAATGAAACTATCGTAGCTCGCATGGAGAAGAAGAAATAAATCGTTAGGACAATTAAAACAAGAAAACTTTCATACTTGGGACACGCTGTGGGACATACCGAGACGTGCTGCATATTCCACTTTATCACACAGGAAGAACATTATCAGGAGACGTGGTCCAGGCAGAAAACAAATTTGCTGGTTGAAGAACCTGCACTATTTCGAGCGGCAGTGTACAAAATTATGATAACCAGTATGATAATCAAAGTTCGATGAGCGAATGTGGCACCAGAAGAAGGAGAATATTGTTGAGAACGGTGGGTACCAGAAAATTTGCTTTTTAAAGCTTGAAAACAAAGATATAGATTCATTTGTGCTAATTATTATGTCTTTCAAATGTTTAAAAAGTGTTATCCGTCGTAAATCTCTTTTATTTATTAACATAGAGTGTATCTGGGAAAGTTGGAGCACCAGGTATTCTGCTACAGAAACATGCGAAACGAACTGTTTACAACTATTTCAGAGATTCTAAATACATAAATGGCAAATATTTTATACCTCAGCGCTTCTATTAAATACTTTAGAGTGAAGTAAAATGTATATAAATGTACAAAAAGGAATGGAAAGGTTACAAGGACAAAGAAGTACTACTTAATAACCTTAATTTATTAACATCACATTCAAAGTTTTTCTATACCGCAAATCTACGTATATAGTAAATTTATTATATTTATATATATAATGCTGCTACACAAGTAACTAAAAAGTGCATCTAGGGTGTAACAAGGTCAATGCACAGTATTGCTAGCTTGATAACTAGAAAATCGGTTAAGTAAGAAATATATTTCGTTATTACGAACTCTTGTTTATTATAAGATTTTTTAATTTTCTAAGACTTACTAAATTGGATAATGATTAAAAGGAGATATGTTCTTCACAATAAAACGGAATATATACAGTAGTTACTTCGCTTACATCTTCCAAAAACGTTATTCTGCAATCTGATTTTGTTCATCTATAGATATGTTACCTTGATGTTTTTTAATAAGTACCTGGTTAATTCTTTTATATCAGAATTAAGTGCTTTAGTTATAGATATTAACAGAAACGAAAAATGGAATTCAAATAGAGTACGCAATAAGCCAATTCTTGTCTTGTCTTGTCTCACTATAGCATATTTTTTTGGTAGCAATACTGTGCATGGACTATATTAAACCCTGTAATTTTTTTCCTGGAGGAACGAGGTATACAGATAACATGTTCTACAATCACTATTAATAAGGAAAGAAAAAATATTTATTGTACCAAATAAAACTCAGGTTTTTATAAATACTAAACATATGAAATAAGAGTCGTACAAAACATATAAATCAGGCTTTAATATGGTCCAAACATAAAAATTCTTTGATCACTTTTTTGGAATAGTTCAACATGATAATTAAAAGAATAACAATATATTTATGAGCAATAATAATTGCACATTTTTCTTAAACATAGTTTCTGATTCAGGTCCTAGTGATTATTTTAGATCAACAATAATTCAAATGAATTTAGGCTTTGCCTTGTAAATCCGACAACTTTATTCAGAAAAAACATTCAAGAAAACTGCATTTCTATTCAAAAATATAGTTTACTGTGATATCTATATCTAAATATATTTTAAAGTTTAACGAATTTACATCGTCATATTGTCGTGAATGCACTTCCGTACTTTTTCTGCTGCTCCTTCAGAATGCTCAAGCGACGAAAGTGAAGCCTTGCATGCGTCAATTGCTGATAGTAACTGAATATTATAATGAACGGGATTTTCGACAGACGTTTCCTCGTCACAAATTCTTGTGATTACCAGCAAGGCACCAGCATCGCTTCTAATCCTACTGTAATTGATGACTCCATTTTCATTCTGATATCCCAGTTTCCTCCAAACGCAGCTTGTGTAACGAGCCCGCAACTCGCTGGGGTTGTGATAAATGGTTTGCACCTCATATTTGGTTAACTGTAATTCTCTGCCGCACTCCCATTCTTGGTCGCCCACACGGCAGTTAGCGTGTGTCTATAAAAAATAAAAATATAAGTATGTAGCCTTGCTTTTGCAATAGGAAGTACAGGAATTGTATTTTCTTATTCTAAATCTAAATCCGCCTGTGGCTGAGTTGGCCAAGCTCCCAGCTTAGTAACCAAGTGGATTGGGTTCAAATATAGCCGTGGCCGAGATCGAATTAATTAATTAAGCTAGCTTAGATTAGCTTAGGTTGCTTGAATCTGTTCGTCTTGGGACGATGCATTACCTCTGTTGCACTTCCCATGCGATACGAATGGTTCTCGCCATTGAAAGGCAGAGGAGGCTAAAGGTAATGAATGAATAAATGATGAATTAAAAAACTAGCAGTTTACATAGGTCATTTATATTTGTATAAAAATAGCGGTCACTTGTCATGACTTTGACTTTGAGATACAGAACTGTAAAGTTTTTTTATGTTGTTATATTATTCATATTCTTTTAATGCTAGATATATTCTTATCTTAGTATTAAATTGATAAAATGACGCATAAACTTTCGAATATTATATCTAATATCAAAGAAATGGTCATTTAAAGCAACAAAAATAGATTTGTATGTACAGATTTTTAAAAATTGACATTAGAAGCATCTAAAAAACTGAGAGATCTCAACTTGGAATATACTACTAAGTGGCAAACTCCATAACATAACAAACTAAATTATCAGATTGAATACAAAAATAATGGAAATTAGTAAGACTTGGTGGCTAAACATTGCACAATGAACTATACAGTCATAAGGTACCTATATTACTCAGTGTTGACCCATAATACAGAAAAGAAGTAGGCATAATACTTACAAAGAATATTACAAAATGAGTAAAATATTTCACACCAACTTCAGACGGAATGCTTCTTCTGCAATTAAATGCAACCTATATGAATACAAATAGGAATAATACAGATATTATGCTCCTACTGCAGACAAAGATGAAGCAGTTGTAGAAGAACTTGACGGGCAGTTGAAAGATCTCATGAAATACACCAAGAAAAACAAAAATCATAGTAATCATAGGTGACTTCAATGCAAAGAGTGATCAAAGGAAAAAGAAGATATAGTGGACAACTTTGGCCTTTGTACTAGAAATGAACGGAGTGTGGGGACGCCTTGTATAATTTTTCTAGCGATCACAACCCGCTAATATGTAACTTTCAAATTAAACTCAAAAAGATCGATAAAAAATCTAATAAAAACTAGATATAACGAAGATCAAAGACGACAATACCAAAACCCTGGTCCTAGACATTGAAAATAGATATCGAAAACATTGTATCATCAAATGACAACAACAGAGAAATGGAACCAAACCCAACAGACCATGGATAGCACGTGCAAACAATGCCTAAAGAAAGAACATGTAAGGAAGAAAGAGTGGATGACAGACGAACTTTTGCAAACAATGGATGCCAGAAGATAATGTAAGAATAAAGAGCGCCAAACACATAAAATAAAAACACTAAAAAGAAAATTGTAACAAAATCGAAAAATATGGGAAATATTATGGCTACCAAATCATGCATAACGAAATAAAGAACATTACGACATGAACACGCAAAACTCCACAATGTTTATTAGACAACGGCAAATTAATAGCTGAACAGACAGAACTTTTCAATGCTTAGAAAACATACATAAAAGCTATCTTTCACGACGAAGGCCCAGAAAGATATAACATTGATAAATAACCATGGAATCCTTCCATCATTAAAAGAGAGATTGAAAAAGCTGACACGTCTATGAAGAACAGCAAAATACCTGATCCCGATGACATCCATTCCGAAATATTCAAGTTACTATGTGAGACAAATTCCCTACCTATATGACCACGGTGAATTGTTCCTTGGAGTGGACGAAATCAATAATTATTACAATTCCCAAAAAAACAGGAGCAAAAACTTGTGATCAATACATATTAGTCAGTCTAATTAACAACATAACTATTCACCAAAGTCATCTATAACCGAATCCGTGCAAAATGCGAAGCAACGGTAGGTGAATCAGAAACGCTTTCGGAACCCCAGAAGTTATTTTCTCACTACAGGTGCTTGCACAAAGGTACATCTGCGTTACAGCTGTCACCAAAACTTTTGACTACATTAACCATGAAAACCATGTTCTGAAGGGCACTGGTCTCGAGAGTAAAAATGTGAGAGCTATGGCTAACAAATACTAGAGCCTGCTGGAGTAAAAATAAACGAAAAAGTGTCAGAAACCATGCAAGTTCGCCAAGAATGTGTGGTCACCCACACTGTTCACTTTGTACTGAGAAGCGACTTTTAATAAAGTGCTCCATCATGCCATCCAGGAAATAAAGATGAATGGATAACCCATTAACTTTAGATACGCAGATGACACTGTCATTCTAGCTAGTAATCTTGAAGATCTACAATATCTCCCGCAGAGAATAAAACACCATGTGAAGAATATGGGTTGAACTCAAATGTCTTCAAAACAAAATGGATGCTAGTTAGTAAAATCGGAACACTTGTTGGAAACCTGACACTAAATTAATTGCATACTGAACACGTTGAAAGAGACACCTATTTAGGAATTGTAGTCCATAACCAATGGTATATGTCGACAAGGATACATTCCAGCATCGAAAAGGCGGGGTCAAACTTCTCTAAAACGAAAATACTATTCAAAGACATTTCTACATCTTTAAAACTTATATTGGCGAATGTTACGTATTTCCGGTTGTTATATGGGGCGAAGCCGTCGGCCTTTGAAATGTGGGTATATCGCCGATTTCGTCTGATAGTTTGGAATTTTATAAACTAGATAATATTATTTAAGCATCTCTAAATCTACTATGTTTGGCAGGAAGTTTTCTCAAAATAGGTTTTAAAAATGTATTTGTTATTGTCAGTTTTTCTTCAGCTTAAAGTGTTCAAATTGCAAAACTTATCGACTTTGACTGACAAATTGAAATCATCCTCAATAATTTTAGAGAAAATTAAAAAATATATAAAAATGATATTCCAAATTTAAGTTCCGTATTTTAAATCAATTAAACCAATAATTTTTTTAGTGATTTTTTTCAAATAATTGCTCATAAATCAATTTTGATGTTGATAATAATTACCTTGAGATATTACTTGTTGAAACCTATGAGATAACATCACGGAATTACAAAAGAACACTTACATCTATGCGTCGATAAAAATCGGAGTACCATTATTTTTATAACTAGAGCTTTTGAAGGAAAAGGGAAGCACAGCCCTGAAAGTATTGTGGCACAGGAAATTATATTATTCTTTAAACCTAAAAAGAAATTTATTTTTAATGTAATTTGATAGTGTTAAGTTGATATTCCTATTCCATGGCGTGGCTATGCTGCTTTTAATTTAAAAATTATATTTATTCACAACTCATATACAGGGTCCGGCAGAATGACGTATCCATTTTCAAAGTTAATTCATTTCATAATATAATGAGATATACATTCAAATCAAGTCGCTATGCTTTCGCGATAAATGGAAATTTAAGAAAGTTGTCAAAGTGTTTGCGAGAAATGTCAGTTTAGCATTGGTCAAATATTCAACGTTCTTTTGCGGTTGAAGCTTATTCTAAAAATAACAATTCTGTTGTAACCACCCAGCGTTTATATCGTCGTTACTTTCATTTAAATCCACGAGATGCAGTTCCTAGTCGATTAACAATTAAAAAGTGGGTACACAAGTTTCGCACTACTGCCTCATGTGCCAAAGAAAAAGCAAAAGGAACACACTCGTTCTGTACGCATACTTGAAAATGCTGAAAGGCTAAGAGTGCTTCAAGAGTGCCAGCAGCGAGAAGGAGGTCACTTGACTGATGTAATGTTTAAAAAATAAAATTTCCGTGTTTCCTGAAGAACCTTTTCTTTGATTTTTTAATAAAAATTTAGCCCTTAACAAAAACAACTCAATTTAAAATGGATACTTCATTCTGCCGGACCTTGTATTATGATGGCATAATTATACTGATTTCAGATGTGCTAAGGGGGCTTATCAGACCTATGTTTTATATTGAATAAGACACTAGCGTTTTATAATTCATTAATCACTATCACTCTCACCCAACTTCTTGGTCTTAGCACCAAGTAATGAGTTGTGGTTAAAATATTGTGCTGTTGGCATCTAAGACACTTAGGAAAATTAAACACTCGACCTTCGGCTTCATGTCTAAACTTTTCTTGCGTATTTTATATGACTATTAAGATGCACGCATAATAAATATAAGTTTTGCAATGTAAAGCATTTTCGACGTTTGAATAAAAAATAGCATATTTTGTGTGGAGCTAAAGTGACTTATTGACCTATAATTGCTAAAAGCCACATTATGCAATAGAACTGTTTCTTGTTATCTTAAATGTATAATTACTTCAGAGTATGAATTTATTTAGGTAGTTCCACTGTTATTTTTGATTTTGTGAGAAACTGGCATATTAAACATAAGAACTAACTAACTCTTTTGATTTACTCAGACAATGAGTCAGACTATGTCAATTAAAGATAAAGCGATATTTTAACACGTTAACAAGATCAAAATATCATCTCTGACTAATTCATCTGTGGCATTTTTTAATCTTCCCGCCACTAAGACATAATTATACTAAAACATGAATTACCAATGTGGGGGTATTTTGAGCCCATGACAAATAGCCATGAATTTAATAACTATTATTTATAATGAATAATTTGAAACGTAAAAATACCTAAATTGAAGATATATTCCTTGACATTGTACTATACATGCGTTTAAAATTAATGTTTTAATACAAAAATCTTGTTTTCCCCGTTAGCGTACTACGATGAAAATAAATGCAGACATTAAAAAAAACATGGCAAAGCCTTCTTTTATCAAAAAAATTATTAGCTCTTAATGCATATGCGATAGAACTCTTATTTTGGATACCTAGCGACATCTATTAACTGTTTGGTTGAGAAAAACCCGTTACAAATCTGTAACAATACGTATTCGAATTGAAAAAATCTGTAAATGGGTTTACACCGAACTTCCCTCGAGCGAATTAGATCTATTTGCAAATTTAAAAAAATGTATCCCGCTGGGGTTTGAACCCGCCGCATCTGCATAGCGATCGTAACCGCATCTGCGTAGCGATCGTAGCTACATCGAAAAGTCGAACTGCGCCATCGAGCCTAATTGAAATGAGTGCGGTGTTGTTGAAACGTTTCGACTCTTTTGTGACATTATCCTGTATCTGTCCTATTTTCGGAAAGTGTAAAGCCTGACCTATGTGAAAATTATTACTTCCTTCTATTTCAAAATTAACGCAAAAATAAACAACATTTTATTTTTTAAGGTTCTCATCCTGTAAATATTTATCTGAAATTTTCCCGGTTTCATTCCAGGTATATATACATATATAATATGCATGCAAAATATCATCTTCCTCCGACAAATAGTTTTTGAGTTATACCTCCAACAGACAGACAGACAGACGGAATTGAGAAAACCTGTTTTTCGTTATCTAGGGATCCTGAAACGTGAAGATATGAAGAAATCTCGGAAGGCGACTTTTTCGTGATTACAATACTTCCTTCGTCTTTCAGACGAGGGAAGTAAAAATTAAATGAAAGCGGTTATTATCAATATTATCCCTATTTGTGTCTATATATCCATATTTATGTGAGTTATTTTAAGGCGACTGTGCATGCTATACGGTTTTTGTGTTACTGTGAGCTGCAAGCACACAAAAATTATTTTAATATTTCTACCGGTAAGTGAACTCCAGAGCTGTATATTTAGATAACTGCTTTCAATACTTTTCTTTTGTTCACATATATGATGTGAAGTGCGTTGCCATCTTTTCATTTGTTATTATAGCATGAGTTGTTGGTATGACAAGTTCGAGAAAAAAATGCCTCTTACTGTGGCAAAGCTCTTGAAATAAAGATTCATTAGAGAGGAGCTGCCGACAGCGGGAAAAAGAGTGGATCCACATGATCTAGTTGGCTGCTGCTGTGATGAAAAGGACGCAGAAGATATTGCAAATTCATTTGAAATTCTTGTTCAAAACCCAGGTGAGGTAGCTTCTACAGCTGCAGCAGCAATCAACTCCTCTAGTGCAAACAGAAAGGACGCTTAGAAGAAGAAATGTCAACTTAGTACATACTGCCTGATGTGTGTTTTTGGGTAGTGAAGATCTTCCTCCAATTATAATTGAACTAGATTCGCCCTATTGGCTTTTCCAGTATTTTTTATGACAAGTTACTGGAGAACGTTGCAAAAGAATATTCTCTTAATACTAGCCACTGCAACCCCAAGAAACCAGAATACGTATCGAAGAAAAATGTGTATACAGAGGTTTATAGTCATTTGTATTTCTACAGGGGTTTTATTTCTCCATGGAAATTACTGATCTGAAACAACTGGGAGTGATTCCACAACAGAAACTATGACTGTTGATTAATTCGAACAATTGAATTACATTTCAGAAACGTTTTTATCTACACCAATGGAAAATAGCTTGTCAATTGATGAACAAATTTGTGCAACCATTTGAAGCAGTATACTGGACGAACCTGCCCTAGGTGCAAACTCTAACATAGTACTGAAAACAAGATATTTTATTGCTGTGGACACTAAAGAAGGAACAAAATAACCAATTACAGATTTGCTATCGAAGAAGAATTCACGAAAGACTCTGTTGAAGACGTTGCTCACAGTAAATCAATGCAAATTTCTATAGCTTGGAAAAACAACAAAGTTGTAAATCTTTTGTTTTCGAACGGAAATAGGAACACGAAGACATAAATTGTCCCCTAATAGCAAACATTTATAACAACCATATGTGTTGGAAGCCGTAAAATTCGAATGAATTTCAAGAAATGGTAGTTCATTCAGTTGATTTAACAGTAATACATGCATGGATCTTATATAAAAGCGGACTGCAAATACAGAAAAAAACCTTTCGAATTGAAGTGACCCCGTGTTTATACGGATTTATACCATTTAATTAATTCAATAAAGCATAATTTATGTAATATGTAATAAACTTTTTAATAAAGAAATTGAAAAATAACTTTTTCCCTTTTCTACGTATTGTCACTTTGATAGTCTAGCAATACTTTTTTCAAACAAAAATCAATCGTGCATCTAAGTGCTAAAAAAAATTTCTCAGGGACAGCCCCGAAAAGTCATAGTCATAGTGAAGAGTCATAGTCATTTATGATTAGAGTCACCTGTGATTCGTGTTATACGTTTGGCAGAATTGAAGTGTATTGTCGGTCTATGACAAATTCGAGGTTAGTAGGTTAGGTTTTGTTTGACACAAACTGACGCAAAACTTAACCTGCAAATCTCAAACTTGACATTTGACAGTGCAACCAACAATACAGTAGTGAGTGATGTGGTTTTTATCTCACTAGTGGGTTATAATTTAAATCACTAGTAGTTTATGAGCCACTTTGGAGGTCTAAAATCGATCTAGTAGTAGCCTTAGAACTAGGAGGTGTTGGATAAAAGATAAAACGGTTACAAGCGTGTGTAGATGTGAAATGGATCACATTGTATACAGGGTGCAGATTAATATTAGCAACAAATGACGCTGACGATTTCATGTTCCAAAATAAAACAGAAATTTTAAGGTTTTTTAGAAAATATTAGCACAACGATATAGTGGCGGTTTAAAGATGTTTTCTCTGGTTTTCATAATATCTGAAAAACTAGAACAGATATTAAATTTGGTGTACCCAAATGCCGAATCAAATATAATTAATTGTACTAATCTATTTCAGCTAACTAGAGCAATCAAAGAGCGCACATTTTTCAAATAAACTATATAAACAAAATCAAACGTACGCCTCTGTATATTTTCTTAGATTCGTCGTTAAATTTTGTGCTACCGTGAACCTTTGAAATTTATTTATAAGTGTAACAAAATCATAAAAAATCGATTAACAAATTATTTATATTAAAAATTTAATTTTAATATCTTTCCTACTTTTTGAAAAATATTTAAAAACAGCATATTTTTTAAACAGGTAGTATCTCTTAAAGCAAGCATTTGCAGCAAAGCATTTCTCAGACTAATTGTTTTATTTTATCCTATTATGTGTTAAAATGGGTTAACAATTTTTTTTACATAAATAATTAGAAATGTTGCCGTTACAGAATTTGTGGTAAGGTTTACGTCACCACAAATATCTCATAAAAGTAATATGTAAGCGAAAATCTATCTTTGCAAATTTAATGGAAAATCTAGAAAAAATGCTTTCTCATGGAAAATCTTTGTCACTGGATGGCGCCCGCTAACTCAGAATTGGATTTGAGTAGAAAGTAGCCTAAAACTTTTGATTGCTCAAAAATTATGTATTTTCCATGTGCCTAAAACAATAGTAGTTGTCATTCTCCTGATTCTAATACTCAGCTATTATTCAAAATTATCAATCTTTACATTCACTTCTAAAGTAGCCACAAGTATTGTCATACGTAATATCTTTTGTGTTTCTCAGGCATAGGGTTTACAATTGTTACAAATTAGCTGTGCATGCTGGTTTCTGAGAAAGGCTTTGTGTCGGTTCAAATACATGATACACAAATAATCGTTTAGAAAAGACGTCGTTCCTATTTCATAATTATAAACTCGTCATCTATGCTAAACTAAGTGACTTATTTACTAAAAATAATTCCAAGCTCTGTTTCCTCTTAATGTAAATAGGCTGAGAGCTTACTTCCTACCTAAATAAATAATGTGTCGTTTGACGGCACATCAAAACAATATAAGCTTTATTCGGCCAGTATAACTACATACAACTAACAATTAAAGAAAACCTAGTTGATAGTTGACGACTTGACGAGCAACAATTTTCAGTTTAAGTATTTACTTAAAGCTTTAATACTAACTTGTATCTGCGGCAATTTTACAATGTAGACTGTAGTAACTTTATAAAACGACCCAGCACTTTGCAACTATATCACTTGAACTTATTACGAAAACGGCATAAACTCTTAAGTTTTACGATGCAAGCATACTTAAAAATACAAAATGGACGTCGGGAGTACAACTTACGTTTAAAACACAACTGCAGATGACCAGAAGCACAACTAGAAACTTCATTGTTAATTCAGCCACTTTGAATTTGCTTGATTGATGTGAGATCATCGCCCAATGATGCGTGTTCGTTTCTCGGCGTTGATTAAACTATTTGTCAACTGTGCTAATATTATCTACAATTTATTGCAATTTAGCCAACCGACGAAAGTCAAACATAAATATAAATATTATTCCGAATTTGGTAATTAGAACGAACTGTAGTTGCTGTATGTTTGCGGAAAAGCATGCTAATTAAAAAATTAAGAATTAAATATTTTTGTATTTTTTATAAGCACAGCTAAGGGATTTACTGTGTTATTTATTGTATGAACACATACCTAGCGAAGATACTTTACAGGTAGTTATAAAAACAATTAAGATGTTGTTCAAGCTAAAATAAATGTCAGTTTTTTTATATTTGAAATGTTTTCTTGTAAAAGATATAGAACTACCAAATCAATATTGACTTCAATGGCTGTGAGACAAATATGATAATTTTTAGTACAAAATAGAATGCGATTGTACTAAATTTAAAGTTTCGTAAAACTATACAACTACTGTGAAGACAGCAACCGCTTCGACATGAAAAGAAAGTCAGAAAATTTAAAAAGGTCACGCCAGATGGATCTAAACAAGATAACTCGAAAACAACATAACCTACTAAATTGGTTTCTTCGCCAGTTCATGTAGAATATGAATGCAAAGAACTGAACAGTTTTTCCGTCTCTTTTGGAAATTTTGTTTAGCCAAAGACGTCAAACATATGGCTCGAAAAAGTGTATGATATAATTTGATGATTACTATTTTACATTGAAAGCACCTGATTCATAGATTACGAAGACCGAGAGCGTCAAGGAGCGGACTTCCCAAGGAGCGCATGGCAAAAACCACTTCATGCCAACAGTGTGTCGAAGCACCGTTTGATCACGTTTAATATTGAAGTTTTCAAATTTAAAAGGAAATTATAAAGAAGTTAAATTTGACACAGTTGCAAACAGTTTGATAACCTGCTTGCTTTAGAATAGTGCGGATTATGCGAAATTGAAGCATACCGAATAAATACGACAATATTAATTTATGGCTAATAAAAAATGGTTTATAATTTCTCAAATTTACATTTTCGGATATTTCACTCAACTAAGTAATTTCAAATGTCCATTATTGCCAATGCAATGAACCTTCCATATTCATACAAAGCGTGTTTGTGTTCCTAGCTTACTTCGTCTTGGTTTGGATGCATGCGGATTATCTGTATTGGCTCTTTTAGCAATAATTATATTATTAGGTACCCAATGAGCTGGTAACCTAACCGTTGCTAACAGGGAGGATCAAGTTCCGGGTTTCCGTGTCCTATATAGAATGTTTTCCACAACTATGGCACTATTCTTCCAAGATATCATTTCAAATGGACAGGAAAATCTGACTGTGACACATGTAAACTATGTGGATCTCCCTATGAAACTGCAAAATACATACTCAAATTCTTTGAACAGATAACCTCACTTGCTCATGAAGTAGGAAGAATAAGCCCTAGAAATTATAGAATTTAGTAAACGTCTAAAATTACTAAAAACAACATAATTTTCAGGGCAATTCGCAAATGATTTTATTAGATCGAAGTGATAAAAGGTTTTCGACCATATAAACCACCCCTAACAATCTTCAATCTATCCTCCATATCTGGAGGTCCTTTCGAGATCCACCACCTGAGGATGCCCCTCTAGGGATTACAGGCACCTCCGAAGAATTTGACATTGCCATTTCCAGAAATATTGTCATGCAAAGTTAAAAGTGGCTGTAAAAGTACATGGCAATTACAGAGAAAATAGAACTGATTACAGAGGAATGTTGGTGTTAACAATAAATTTTATTATACATAATTATGTTGTATAATTACTAGATTTCGTGTTCCTTTTTCGAAATCACATACGTTGTGTATACGATATATATGTATGTGTATATACACGAAAAGTAATAAAGACGATTACTATTATTATTACTAATATTATTATTTTAATGTATAAACGTGTGTTTTTACCACGGATTTTTTTTACTAGAGATAGACGAATCTGTATCCGTAAAGCTGTATTATCCAGCCACATGACTTTTAAGAACAATTTCTATCACCAAAAACGTATACAAATTTCATTACAATATGCAGGTTTTTTCTTTATTTTTGGGTATGCGTGCTGGTATAAACTTATAGCATTGGCCTCCGTTGAAAGAACATGGATTTAGATGCTTAACATTTACTCCTCTGCTATAACAAAAACATACCTAGTCTGCAGGAAGAACACATTTTCAGTACGTACGTTTTTATTTTGAATTTTCTAAATTTGGAATTGCTGATCCGGATGCTTTAAAATCGCCTCTTAATTTAAATATTACAATTAGTATATTTACATTTCCACAAATCATATATGTATACATGGCAATCGTTAATACTAACTGAAATCCAGATAAAAATTAAAGTACGGTATAGCCATGTTTAGCGAATAATTTAGTAACGGCTATTTTGTATTATTTCCAGATATTTTGTATATAATGAAACTATATTGGTTCAACTTAGACGATAAACAGTGGCATGTAAACAGTGACGGTCTAATGTTAACAAGGATATGTGCCATTAAAGTGCAAGTAAGGACAGACATTCTCAACTACAACTTAATTTTGACACACTTTTTATCTAGTTAACATTTCCAATGTACTTCTAAAAATATACTGCACGAAAATAATTATACAAACGAATTGTTTAGTTTTAGAGTGTGGAAAAATTCTTAAAACCAATGAATTTTCAGAGAATTTAATTTTTTTTCTAAAACCCATTCTTAAATTAATGACCTTACAAGCATAGTTAATAGATATAAGCTTTTCCCAATTATTATTATTATTATTATTGCAGGTATGATGATATATCAGGGAGATAAAAAATATACATGATCGCGAGAGCCCATGAAAAATTCTGTCTACACTGCACTTTATAAAGCTAGTAAATTTGAACTACAATTAACTCAATTATTAGTTCGAGTGACTAACAGTCTAATCATCAGCTACAGCCAGTGGTTCCCAAACTTATTTGGCCTACCTCCCCCTTTTCAGAAAAAAAATTACTGAGCGCCCCCTGGAAATCTACATTCTTCAAGCGAACAAACAGAAAGATATTGTAGTGGTAGCTTCTTGAGACTAATAATTATCTATAAGAGCATTTCTAGGTAGGAAATTATTTTGAAAGAATAAATTAATTAGCAATTAAAAAATACAAGGGGGATTTATACATTAAAAGAACAACATAAATATTTGAGAATTGTTTAATGAATGATACATTAGATACAGTTACTGTTAAATTGTGAATAGTTTATTAAAAAGGTTGCAGCATATAAGTTGATTTAGTTGGGATGGTAACATCAGAGCTAAGATTTTAATTTGGAGGTATTAATTTACAATCGGAATAACTAAAATGAAAGCCAAACTCAAATGATTATCTGAAAAAGTCAATTATGAAATGTTATAATAAAATATACCGTATAGAAATTTTTTATGTTATTATTGCTAGAGAAAATCATATTTTTAAAATAAACAAATCTTTTCTGAATTTCGAACCTGTATTTTGAGTAAAAGCAAATTTGAATAATAAAAACCCTTTATTATAATGGTATTTACTTTCTGTATGGTGTATAAAAGGGTGTGATAAAGTAAAATTAAAGAAACGGAGAATAAACAGACTGGATAAATAAAGTAACAAATGGTATGAAGAAGAATAAGAACATTTAATAATGGTAAATAGTCTTCATGGAATAAATAAATCTGTAACTTGCATTTTGTGTGTTTATTTGGAAAATAATGTTACACTATGTTACACAACAGATGAAATATGTACTAATGGTTTTTCTAACACTTCTGATCTTCTCTTCCTTCTTTAAGCTTTCACCGCCCCCTTATTTTAATCACCGCCCCCCAAATGCACCAGAGGCTACTATCGCCCCCCTGAATCGTTCCAGCGCCCCCCAAGGGGCGATATCGCCCACTTTGGGAATCACTGAGCTACACAAATATGCAAAAATATGTAATTGAAACCAAATGTAATTAAATTGATAAGTAACATTAAAATAACAATGGGATACGTTAAACAATATGTCGAAAGTGAATCTTAAACTTAAATCAAATTGGACAGTTCTATGTCAACAAAAAGCATGCTACAGATTAGGAAAGTTTGACTGTTTTCAATGGCTCCCACGATCAAGTATATTCTTGATCTCCCTGTACTTCAGATATAATCCATTCACAATGTTTTCCTCTTCCCAATGCGCTAGTATATGTTTTTATTAGGTTGCATGCATATATTGTGATAGAAGGAACATTGTGACATCAAAAAACTCTGAACCTTTTTCCAATTGCTTTATTGACATTTTTACAATTTGAAAGTCAAAATGCTCACGCTTTACGGAGACAAAAATTTAACTGGCAACAATGTAAGCCTTCAAAATTAAAACAACAGCCACATTTTGTCATGTCTAGTTATTTCGCATGCGTACCAACCAAAATGTCACCCTAACATAGCTTGCTGGGAGGAGAAAATATGGTGAATGGATTATACATACCGATGGGGACAAAATTATGCGTAACAGCAATTATATAATATGAACAACAAAATAGAATGCATTGCTTCATTAAGAAAGAGATAAACATAGAAGCAATTATTTGAGTAAGCTTGACCTCGTGTTAATTATGACATACGTCAACTAAACATGCCTACTGAAATATTTTTTTTTGTATGGCCATCTCTGTCTCACTCAAGCAATCCATTGTTCATGTTATCTCATTGCTGTTATATACAGGGAATTTTTCTTTTTTGTATACGTACGAGCTAGGTATACTTTTATAAAAAAACGTGTCAACGCATTGTTTTAGTGCTAATTATAGATGGAATTTTGGATAGTAGTATTGCTATTTACGACATTAGACCGGTAGCTAACCATTTATGGTCGAGCAAGTACATCACGGTCGAGCCCGCCAGGGCGAGATAGGTGAACTAGCGAGGCCATAAACGCGAATACCGGTGGTGTATCGTGTTTAATTTTTTGTATACTGACCAAGAACAAAAACTATTTTGATTTGATTAAAGAATTATCCCAAACTATTTGTATTAAAAATGCTGTGATTCTTGATGTTCATTTAGCAGCACTGAAGTGTATTGTTGGTGACACTGTCTATAACAAACTCGAGGTTAGGTTTTGCGTCCTTTGTGTCAGATTGACGAAAAAACTAATCTGCTAACCTCGAATTTGACATAGATTGACATTGCCAGTAACAATATACTGCAGTACTGCCAAACTTATAACACGAATCATGTGTTGCTAAGTGTTACCATCTTAGCCCATAAAGAGGTACCTACCGGACTTGTTGCTAAGCTGGCAGATAGTTGCTACCAGATGAGTACACACAAAATGATTAGTTTTATGCAATAATGCAGTAACAGGAAAACTGTAACATTACTGTGAATTTCTTGAGTCTTAGACCCGGACCTCCCAGCCAAAAAACACCATGCAAAATACAAAATTGCAAACAATAAATCTACAGATCAGGAAGAGAGCAGATAATTGTTACTTTCTAAGCAAATTCCTGATAAGAAAATACATAGTTCATAGTTTTATCTTACGCTATGATAAAAGCAATTAGCACGAATACTGATAAGGGACCACAAATTACATTAAGTTCAAAACAGCTATAGAATCTGTATATCCTTGATGAATTTGATACTACTTATTCCTGAAAAGAAAAAAAGTGGTAGTTGATATTTTTTTAATACGATTGATAGTATGCTTCTTTGTATGGAGTTCAGAACGCAGCGAAAACAAACTTATCAAAATGAAAATGGTTCAGGGATTAATTTTAATAAACTGGGTGTTACACTTATCATTAGACCGGTTGGTGTCAGCAGAAGTAACACTAACCTTCGATTTTCTCCCCGTATATGATTGCATTTTTGGATTCTACATAATTTTTAAATGCAATAATACAAAAGTGACATTTCAATTGATTTTTTAATTTAAGCCTGCCATGACTGTTCTGATTTGTTTCAATAGATGTATGTAATGCTAGGAAAACACATCCAAAATATAAAATGACTACCAAAGTTTTACAAAATGGTTTTTAAGACACAACTAGCTTTTTAACTGGAACTATATGGTCACTAATGTCCCATCATTGTTACTACTGATAAGAAATCTTCTGGTATTAGTGTAACGAATCTTTCTGGTTGTATTTCCAAATTACTGACTATTTGGAGGTTCATCTTTTATCATTTATTTCGCAAAAGATGTTCCAGTCTGAGTCGGTTGGCGAATACGTTAGTTTTTAACTTGATAGATGATCTAATTTTAGTTGTGACATCACTTGGGAGAGCACTCTTCTTCATCCTGATGCTGTAGGTCTTGATTTTCAGTTTCTTCCCGTTAAAGTTTCCACCAGCTCTTTTATTGACTATTTAAGTAATTTGTGAATGTTTGTTTGATGGATCTATAATTTGGAGGAAACGGACTACAAATACTATGACTAGCTGAGTCCAGTCTGAAGATGTAAAAAGTAATCGAAAAACTGTTTCTTCGAAGCGTGCTTTTCAACGTGTGTCCTCACTGTTATCATTATAACCTCAAATTATTATATCCTTGTCAAAATCCCGGCAATATTATTCAAAGCATTTTTGATGTTCAGTATTGTCTGAATGAAGTTTCGATATTTTAAAATAATTATAGATCACTTTAGAACTTTTTTGATTACGCTATAGTTCTGGCTGTTTTTCTAAACAGATGATGTTTTATTCCGTATCGTACAATCACTGCCGCGCCCTTGCGAGATTTTCTTCTGTATCTGGTTGAATTGCATTGTGAACAAACAGTATTTTGAAGATACTGTTGAAATTTACGTGTGATTTTGATATTAAACGATTGTCTATAATGTTGAGAGTTAAAAATGATGCAAATTTATGTCTGTGGTTTGTGATGTCATTGGCATTCCAAAGTGCAATGAAAAATAAGCGAATGATTTTATTTTAAAATTTTAACAGCATGTTTTAACTGCTGGCAGATTTCAGTGTCAGCTGATTTGGGTTTAATGGCCAAGCATATTCGTTATTGATTAGAGTTATCATTATTAACCTTTGCTAAGACTTTTTTTGGATGTAGCTACAAAATGAGATAAAAGACTATCTTTTAATCAACAAAAATAATAATAATTACCCCGTATAAACTTTTCACAAAGTGTATATTCAAATATCAAATATTTAATTGCCATATCTTTCCACAAACACATACCAACTTCCTTTGGTCATACATTTAAACAAATTCGTGGGCCAAGTAAATTGCAAACAACATTTCTCATTAACCATTGCAGATACCATTATCGCAGACCATAAATAGTTGCTAGTCTAATGTAAAGCTAAGAAACGAAAACACATCATTGCGGCATCGAAGTTACAGCAAAGTAGCGGTATTCAAAATGAAGTTTCTAGTTATGTTTCTGGGCATCTGCAGTTGTGTCTTATATGTAAGTTATTATTTCTAAACGTGCGTATAGAGTTAGACTACAGTTTGTGTATAATAAATGAGAGAATTTTTGTACACATTTACTTCATTTTTATATTTCTACTGTTTCAATTTTACATAAAATATTATAAAAATAAAAGCCTACATATAATTACAGTTCTGCAAAATCTGCGACTGGGTGGCTGGTTAACCGATAACACACAAGATACACTGTTTTTAAGTATTTTGACCTTTGGCGGGCAATATTTTTAAATTTCATCTCAGCTGACATTGAGTAAATAGAATGTAAGGTAATAATTTAAATTAGTACCTAAATGAATTATAAACATAAAGTGACACATACCTTCCACAAATTTCCAGGTTTCTTGAGGTATAGAGATGTATTACTCCTATCCATATTTCCCCATCTCGTTTTAAACACAACACCTATATTGTTCTCTGAATGTCATTTTTTGGCAGTGGTCTATGATATGTTTTTCGGACTTTTTCCACTGTCTAGGGTGTAATTCACACAACGTTTCGGGAGTTTTGTTCTACTCCCGTCTTCAGGTGTTCCTGGTTAGTCCTGAGAAGGACTGATATTGCACGTTTTTCAACATAAATTTGTGCCTCCCCGTAGTAATCACAGCGATCAGCGGTCCCGGGTTCAAATCCCGGGGGAGGCACAAATTTACGTTGAAAAACGTGAAATATCAGTCCTTCTCAGGAAAAATGTGGAAAAAGTCCTAAAAACATATCACAACACCTATAATTATCAGAGATACAAAAGAAACACACAAACATGGGAAACTATTCAAACATTAGTCATTATTTAAGCACCAAGGGAGTAAAGTGGTTATTTTAGTTCTGGCAGAAATACTTCTGTAAGATATTAAAACACTCTTTACTTCAGTGGTGCATACAATATTTTTTGCACGAACAGCCGCATATTTATTGCAATAAAATGAAATATAAAAATTAGATAGTAATTGAATTCAAAGCTTGTAATTTATTTCGAATCTGTTTAGGGACCTTTATATCCAGTTTCGTGTTTGACGTATTTTTTTAAAATTAATGTTCGTTATGTTTGTACCGTTATTTGGTTTCCATTGTGACTTTAACACTCCTGATAATAAATGCTGTCATTGCTTCCTGTTTTAAGTAAGTAAAATATTGATTTATACCGATTCGTATAGAATCAATTGCTTTTGTTCTACATTACATTATTGATTTGTAAGGTTAGATCTGGCACATGGCAATATGTTTTTGTACTCGTACTTACCAATAACCAAAACACATACTCTTTAAATAGAAAAACAAGTTACTTACATATATGTATTTTTTGCAGATTGAAGCCTCATGTGGCTTATATAGTCAAGAATTGGAATGCGGCAAAGAACTAGGTCTATCAAATGATGTTATAGCAACGATATATCATAAGCCCAACCCCCTAAGGGCTCGCTACACAAACTGTGTTTGGAAACAATTGGAATATCAAAACGAAAATGGTGAAGTCGATTACGATAGGATTAAAAACCATGCTGGTGCCTTGCTGATAATTGCCAGAATTTGTGACGACGTCCCGTCTTCGGATGATCCCGGTCATTATGCTAGACAACTAGAAGCATCAATTACGGCGTGCAAGACTTTACTGTCTTCGATTGATCATTCCGAAGAAACAGCGGAAAAAGTGCGGAAATGCATTCAGGAACATATGTAAATAAGTACACTGGACGTATACTGTACTCAGTTTGTTAAGATTTTAAGATATTGTAAATAATTACGACAATAAACTATATTTTTGAATAGAACTGTAATATTCTTGAATATTCAATCTTCATTTAAAATAGCTGATGAATTCATAATACAAAACTTAAGATGTAAATAGCGAACACTGCATGAACGAATTTCTGGTAGGCTTTGTTTTAATTGATTTTACACTGGAACGCTTGCTCATAATAATAAGGAAGTAGAGGCATTTCAAATTCCGTGGAAAAATTATCCCCAGCAGGTCATGCTTAGTTATGAGAAACTGACCTGACAAAATGTCCAGCGTCTAAGTTTTATATACCGGGTGACAATGAGGCTAGGGCCATGCTTATATCTTCTTTATTTATGAATTGATTTGGATACAATTTTATACTAAGACACTAGACATAATTTATGATTTTCCTATAGATATAGTCAAAACGGTTGACTTCCTGTTTCACGGGAAATGATACTAACTTTGATTTTTTAAATGGAACACTCTGTATATTTTATGTTTTTCTGAATCTTCGAGTCAAATTACATATAATAGTCTTGATAAATTTCAATTTTTTTAAACAAAAAAATATTTTTTTAATTTTTATTTTTTACCATAGAAGGTATTGACTCGAAAAAATCTATTCTAATTAACTCTAGCAACTCTTAATAATAGCTATTTTATCAATAAGTTCAATAACAAACCTTTAATAAAAGAATATAATTTGCTAAACTCGTTTTTTTAAGAAAAGTCTTGCCATTAGATAGAAAATGTAATTACCAATCTAACGATATGCATCATGCACTACTTTATCTTTATCTGAAACTGAAAATTGATTAATTAATTATTTTTTTAAATATTTTTATGTAATAAACTAATAATACATAAGCAAATTTGGCAACACTGTTGTATGTAATTTGAGTTGTAAATTCCGAAAAACCTAAAACATATAAGTAGAGTGATCTATTTAAAAAATTATTAATTAATTAATTTTCAGTTTCAGATAAAGATAAAGTAGTGCATGATGCATATCGTTGGATTGGTAATTACATTTTCTATCTAATGGCAAGATGGCCCTTAGTAGGTGCGATTTAAAAAAAGTGACTTTCTCTTAAAAAACGAGTTTAGCTAATTATATATTTTTATTAAAGGTTTGTTGTTGACCTTATTGATAAAATAGCTATTATTAAGAGTTGCTAGAGTCAATTAGAATAGATTTTTCCAAGTCAAGGCCTTCTATTGTAAAAAATAGAAATTGAAAAAAAATGTTTTTGTTTAAAAAAATTAAAGTTTGGCAAGACCATTATATGTAGTTTGACTCGTAGATTAAATAAAACATAAGATATATAGGGTGTCCCATTTAAAAAATCAAAGTTAGTATCATTTCCGGTAAAACCGGAAGTCAGCCATTTTGACTATATCTACTGTCCAATCAGAAATTATGTTTAGTATCTTGGTGTAAAATTTTATCCAAATCTATTCATAAATAAAGAAGATATAAGCATGGCCCTAGTCTCATTGTCACCCGGTATACATATATAAATTATAATTTTTCCGTTTGACAAATATTTTTAGCTAGAAGTGTGTCAAACGCAACTAAACGTGACCTACTGGGATAGCCTTCCCAAGCGTATCATGAGAAATGGAATTAACTCTAAAAGGGTTGTTAAGTTCGTAGAGTGGAATATGCTTGTTGTGAGATGTCAGAAATAATTATTGATTAGCATTAACAAAAAATAAGCTCTAATCTTTAATGTTAAAATTCAAATTCTATTATTCGAATTTTTGGTGCATTAGGAAGATAACAAGTGACGAAGCATACTGTCATGTCTTCTACAAAAAAAAATACCTACCCACAAACTGCTGATCCAATCTTTTTGTATTTTATTTGGACTTGAGATATATATTTTCAAAGACTGTTGTTTCATATCTTCAGTGTTTATGAAGTATCAAGTTGTACGTGATACAAGATATATTTTTTTATTATAGAGCTCACTACAGGAGTACAGAGCATTTACCCTAACTCACCCAAACACAAAGTACAAAGCTGCTGTGAATGTTCTTTATGACCTACTGAATGAAAATCTGTGATGTTGCAGCACTTGTGCGGTGGGATGCAGTCGCCATCTTGGAAATAATTAAATAAAGTTATTTTTGCGCGGAAAATTTAATTTTGAAAATTAAGAATAAAGTATACTTTCAAAATTATATAGATTTTACCTTTTTAGCTCACCTCAAATGTACACATACTCTAATTAAAATAATGTTTTGTATTTGCTAAAGAAGCAAGGTAACAACTTTTGTCAGCTTGAATGACGGTTGAACAGTGTTCAAAATTATGTAGAAGATAGGTAACAATATCTTAATGTTTCAAGAAATACTGAAAAGTTAAAGAAAACACATGAATTACATTAATTCGCAAAAAAAATACTATTTGACGCTGCGTTATAGACATGAACAATCTAATTGCTAGTCAGACGCTTTATCAGCTCGGATAAAGAAAGCTAACCCACGTACTTGCTTATCGTTCCATTAGGAAGCACGCGGTGACGACAGGGCCGATTGAACACAAAGTGCGTATCCAGGCAGGAACAACACGTGTTTATCTATAAGGGTACCAACTGAAGCATAAAATAAACGCACGTCATAGGAAGGCTCCTAAATATTTATTAGTTGACGCCATTTTGAAAATAAAGTTGGTGACACTCACCTATATCAAACAAACGTTTCTTTAATTAGTTGATCTTTCTTGCATTGTGACTCTTTTATTCCTGTTATTTGAGATATTTCAATTATGCCACGTGCTATGTATAATTGTAATCATCGAGAGTGTCTTCTTCATTTTTTCTGGTAGTATTCTGTAGTTTTTATTTTCAGCTATTCTACGTTACATTCGTGGGGATTACTTGTTGCTAGTTTTCTTTATTATTGTACTATGTTGATATACATCTTTGCTCGTACCATATGATGATC